>CAHIKZ030005263.1:5000-107500 GCA_903632075.3 Acanthosepion pharaonis | reverse complement strand
GAGATAGAAATAGAGAGACAGAGAGAGAGAGATAGAAATAGAGAGACAGAGAGAGAGAGATAGAAATAGAGAGACACAGAGAGAGAGATATAGAAATAGAGAGACACAGAGAGAGAGATAGAAATAGAGAGACACAGAGAGATAGATAGAAATAGAGAGACACAGAGAGATAGATAGAAATAGAGAGACAGAGAGAGATAGATAGAAATAGAGAGACAGAGAGAGATAGATAGAAATAGAGAGACACAGAGAGATAGATAGAAATAGAGAGACAGAGAGAGATAGATAGAAATAGAGAGACAGAGAGAGAGAGATAGAAATAGAGAGACAGAGAGAGATAGAAATAGAGAGACAGAGAGAGAGATAGAAATAGAGAGACAGAGAGAGAGATAGAAATAGAGAGACAGAGAGAGAGATAGAAATAGAGAGACAGAGAGAGAGAGAGGGGAAATAGAGAGACAGAGAGAGAGAGATAGAAATAGAGAGACAGAGAGAGAGAGGATAGGAGAGACAGAGAGAGAGAGATAGAAATAGAGAGACAGAGAGAGAGATAGAAATAGAGAGACAGAGAGAGAGAGAGAAATAGAGAGACAGAGAGAGATAGAAAGAGAGAGAGAGAGAGAGATAGATAGAAATAGAGAGACAGAGAGAGATAGATAGAAATAGAGAGACACAGATAGAGAGAGAGAGAGAGAGAGAGATAGAAATAGAGAGACAGAGAGAGAGAGATAGAAATAGAGAGAGAGAGATAGAAATAGAGAGAGAGAGATAGAAATAGAGAGACAGAGAGATAGAAATAGAGAGACAGAGAGAGAAATAGAGAGACAGAGAGAGAAATAGAGAGACAGAGAGAGAAATAGAGAGACAGAGAGAGAGATAGAAAGAGAGAGAGAGAGAGAGAGAGATAGAGAGAGAGACAGAGAGAGAGAGATAGAAATAGAGAGAGAGAGAGAGAGAGAGATAGAAATAGAGAGACAGAGAGAGAGAGATATAGAAATAGAGAGACACAGAGAGAGAGATAGAACAGAGAGACACAGAGAGAGAGATAGAAATGGAGAGACACAGAGATAGATAGAAATAGAGAGACAGAGAGAGAGGAGATGGAAATAGAGAGACAGAGAGAGATAGATAGAAATAGAGAGACAGAGAGAGATAGATAGAAATAGAGAGACACAGAGAGATAGATAGAAATAGAGAGACACAGAGAGATAGATAGAAATAGAGAGACACAGAGAGATAGATAGAAATAGAGAGACACAGAGAGATAGATAGAAATAGAGAGACAGAGACAGAGAGATAGAAATAGAGAGACAGAGAGAGATAGAAATAGAGAGACAGAGAGAGAGATATAAATAGAGAGACAGAGAGAGAGATATAAATAGAGAGACAGAGAGAGAGAGATAGAAAAAGTGAGACAGAGAGAGAGATAGAAATAGAGAGAGACAGAGAGAGACAAAGATAAACAGAAATAGAGATAGACAGGGAGATTAGGGAGAGACAGGGAGATAGAGATATAGGGTGATAGATAGATAGAGATATAAATTAGATAGATTATCAATAGATTAGATAGATTATAGATCGATAGATAAGATTATAGATAGATTAGATAGATTATATATAGATTAGATAGATTATATAGATTATAGATTAGATAGATGATAGATTAGATTAGATAGATTAGATTATAGATAGATTAGATTAGATAGATTATAGATAGATTAGATTAGATAGATTATAGATAGATTAGATTATTATAGATAGATTATAGATAGATTAGATTAGATAGATTATAGATAGATTAGATAGATTATAGATAGATTAGATAGATTATAGATAGATTAGATAGATTATAGATAGATTAGATAGATTATAGATAGATTAGATAGATTATAGATAGATTAGATAGATTAGATAGATCGATAGATTAGATAAGATTAGATAGATAGATCGATAGATTAGATAAGATTAGATAGATAGATAATTTCCATAGAGCGCACAGATGTTATGTAAAAAGCCAGTTCGTACATGAATAATACCGCCATTTCACTTTTGATATATATATATATATATATATATATATATATATATATATATCTTTTTTTTTTATAACGTTATTTGCATTCCACCAAAAAGTTAGTTTCTGGAGATAAGTAAATAGACAAAAAATAATCTCAGAAGGCTCAAATGAAAAAAAAGGAAGTGGACAAATTAAGTTCAAAGCCTCAACAAATAATGCCAAATTTAGATTTCCGTAACAGAAAAGATGTTAAAGTGCCTGGCTTTTTCATTCACATTATAGATGAATGTAACTACGAACAATATGCTACGCACATCAATATTCTATTAAGAAATAAGAAATGTACATGATCCCCATGTTTATATGTTTCTCACAACCTTATCTACATTTAGATAGGAAGAAACCAAAAACATCCTAATTAGCTAATCAAAAATGTGTTTTCCATGCTTATTGCTGCCAGCTTCACAGCATTATCTACATATAGAAAGGATGAAAGCAACCGTGAAAAACATCCTTGTAGTTAATATTTGATTAATATTCTTGTTAAGCTTATTAATATTTCTATGTTTATATTCCTACTATCCCCCAACAGTATTTGCATTGAGAAATAATGAAAGAACGAACGAAATGTACCCGTGCAGTTAATCAATATCTGATTAACGAAAGAGAAATTCTTGATATTGGTAATATTTCCATCTTTATTACCGCAATCCTCAAAATATGACCTACAGCTATTTAATAAAGACATGGGAAATATATATGTTGGATGCTTACTGTAGAGGCTGATGCGCTTTGGCCTTGACAATATTGCGCAATACTGTCACCTTGTACCAGACTATGATATGTAATTATCATTTAAGTTGCCTCCCAAAATGATAACCGAAACTCTTAAACCATTCATTGCTTATGCAGAGTTTCACTCTCAGGCGATTAATGTCAACAGAAATTTGCTCGTGCTTATAAATGAAACTTTTCTTGGAGGTGGAAAAACTTAAGTGTTTTCTACAAAGATTTTGTGCTAAACATTCCCGTTTGGCGTTTATTTTATCAGTTGCTGCGGCAGTTTAAGCGAAGTTATCAATCTTAATCGATTAAGAAATTTATTTTTATGCCAACAACAATTAATGCTTGCAATCAAGGGTATCTATAATCTCAACTTGTGTTGAAGGAAAGAATTTGTAATATCAGTCTCATCAAAGGATAAGATAGAACGGAGACAAAATTTGAAAATGGAAATACAACGACCAAGAGAAAAGGGTGATAATCTGAGAGAGTAGTAGAAAAGTTACAGCGCATAAGACTTTTTTTCTTGTTTTTTTATAACTTCCACCAAAATACCTACCTGATCAGATATGAAGATTAATTTATTTGAGAATATGAGATTATATATGTACTAATATAGTATCAGTTAAAATGGTGGATTTAATTATTAATTTATTTGGCTACACGTGAAAAATATATTTAGCTATCATACTATGCTTATGTTTACAGCTGAGTAGCAGTGTCACATTATATATATATATATATATATATATATATATATATATATATATATATATATATATAGATAGATAGATAGATAGATAGATAGAGTTTAGGTGAGGTGAATATTTATCCTAAAATACTTTTGTATATTATGGGCCTTATAAGCCAGCAATATACAAATTATGGTAATTCTTGAAATATATTTTGAAGAAAAGCACAGAAATAAAATAAACCTGTTGAAAGTGTTGTGTTCTGACGAGGAAGAAAATATTATCCCTAGATAAAAAAAATGAAATAAAAGAAGAACTAAAGAGTGACAGAGGACAGAGTCTTCGAAGGAAAATAACGGACGAGGGAGGGAAAATAACGGGACAGAGTCTTCGAGGAGGAAAATAACGGGACAGAGTCAGAAAATTCGAGGAGGAAAAAATAACAGGACAGAGTCTTCGAGGAGGAAAATAACAGGACAGAGTCTTCGAGGAGGAAAATAACGGGACAGAGTCTTCGAGGAGGAAAATAACGGGACAGAGTCTTCGAGGAGGAAAATAACGGGACAGAGTCTTCGAGGAGGAAAATAACGGACAGAGTCTTCGAGGAGGAAAATAACGGGACAGAGTCTTCGAGGAGGAAAATAACGGGACAGAGTCTTCGAGGAGGAAAAATAACGGGACAGAGTCTTCGAGGAGGAAAATAACGGGACAGAGTCTTCGAGGAGGAAAATAACGGGACAGAGTCTTCGAGGAGGAAAATAACAGGACAGAGTCTTCGAGGAGGAAAATAACAGGACAGAGTCTTCGAGGAGGAAAATAACAGGACAGAGTCTTCGAGGAGGAAAATAACGGGACAGAGTCTTCGAGGAGGAAAATAACGGGACAGAGTCTTCGAGGAGGAAAATAACGGGACAGAGTCTTCGAGGAGGAAAATAACGGGACAGAGTCTTCGAGGAGGAAAATAACAGGACAGAGTCTTCGAGGAGGAAAATAACGGGACAGAGTCTTCGAGGAGAAAAAAATAACGGGACAGAGTCTTCGAGGAGGAAAATAACGGGACAGAGTCTTCGAGGAGGAAAATAACGGGACAGAGTCTTCGAGGAGGAAAATAACGGGACAGAGTCTTCGAGGAGGAAAATAACGGGACAGAGTCTTCGAGGAGGAAAATAACGGGACAGAGTCTTCGAGGAGGAAAATAACGGGACAGAGTCTTCGAGGAGGAAAATAACAGGACAGAGTCTTCGAGGAGGAAAATAACAGGACAGAGTTTTTGAGGAATAAAAATAAAAGTGAGCCTTCGCGGGAGAGAAGAGAGAAAAAAAATGGCGCGCCTTCGGAAAAAATGGATGGTCATTGAGAAAAAAAGCGAGTACTTGGCAGAATAGTGTTAGTGCCAAGAAACGAAAATTATTCCTATGATGGAAAAAGAGGAAAGCAAAGAACAATACTGTGTTAATCGTTCTAGAAATAATAGAAGCTCTTCATCTTATGTGTGTGTTAGGGAACCGATTCAAAATGATGAGATGTTCACCCACATACACCCAAACATACTCCTTTCTCATGTAACCCCACATCAACATAATCCGTATATTTTCTATCCACCCCTGCCATGTCTTACTCCAATATCAATAGGAATACACTTCCAGTCCCCATCACCCAATTGCGACCACCACTGCAACTGTCACAACTTTCCCTGCAAAGTTGGTGAATCACAGAACCAGACCCAATGGACAGATGTCTAATGAATATTTATAAACAAAATCGAAAAGAGGATAGTCGAGGAAGTAAGTTATCTCTGCATCTAGCTCTCTGAAAGGACAGATTAGCAGGTCTTATCTATGGTTCAGTTGGAGTGGAAAAGGTAAATTTCTTTCTACTGACGTTGTCCGATAAGGTATATTGTTTGAAATGACCCACCAGAAATACTCTGACATGCGAAAGAAAAGAAGAACGAGAAGAATCAAATAATAAAAAGAAAGATATAAAATAAGAAAACGAAGAAGAAAATTTCAGTAGTTAAATAAGGAAAAATTCAATGAACTACAAGAAAGTAATGAGAATAAAAGACAAGAACATCAGAGTCGAAACAAAGGAATGACAAAAGGAAAGAGGAGGCAAGAGAGAAGAAGGAGCGAGAGAGAAAGAAAAGAAAGAAAATTTGAAAAAAGGATGCACAAAGATTACAAGAAAGAAAAAGGTTACAAGAAAGAAAAAGGTTACAAGAAAGAAAAAGGTTACAAAATGATCCTATAGCAGAAGTGAATAAAAACAAATGAATGAAGTTGATGAGTAGAAAGTAAATGTCTAAAAAAAGAGAAAAATTAACCAAATATACAAAATATTTAATGATGTGTGTGTAAGAACCAGATCATGATTTTGATAATGATAAAAACATAATGAACAATAATTTTAATAAGAATATACAATATCAGTCTCTGTTGGTAAGCAAAGAATTGATTAATGGGCTTCAGTATGTGGACTTAAAGGAATTATGTAATCTAATAAGACCTTTTGTAGGTGTTTTCATTTTATATATCTTGACAATAAAAGTTTATAACTAAAAACCAAGGTTACTTCATGAACAATATCTGTTTAAAAGTAAATAAATCTGTACATATTAGTTTTTACTATTCATGTTAATTATACTGCTACTAAAGTCTATCCACTTCAACAACACAGTGATTGAAATAACTAAAAATAATATGAAGGCAATGTTTAAGCTGAACTACAACACTTGGGCATTTAATATTATTGCTATGTAACAGTAAATCTTGATTCATAATTACTGACAATCCCTTTCTTACTGATTTCTAATGCATTTCTAGGATAAAATTACAAAATATATCTATAGTAAGATCATCATCAATGTATTGACATTAATCATATAATAATAATAGGTGAATTCTATCAGTAATGTTTGCATTAATTCTGGATATTGACAATCACTTTCCATGTGTCATTCAATATATTTCTATAGTAAAATCTCCAGTAAAAAATTTACATTATACATATAATTATTCTCTCAGTATTAGTGCATTAATTCCTCACCAGCAACAATCCCTTGCTTGTTGATTTCCAATACATTTCTATAGTAAAATTATTAACAATGCATATACTAACTATATGATAGTCCTATTTTGTGAATGTTTACTGAAATTGCAGCTTGATAATCTCTTTTCTTGATTTTCAGTGCACACCATACAGATTGAATGCCAAAACATTCTCAGCAAATTTTAGTTTTAAAATAACATTTAGTGCTTAATCAAAATTTTCCCTTATACCAAAAATATTTAGTTTGTTAGTGCATAAATAACTAAAGCTAACAATAAGTACTGAACTAATCGTAAAATCAATGGGTAACAACAAGAAGAAGATCCAAAATTTTGCCTACCTTTGGTGGGTACATATGGAGTCGGCTCTAAAATACAACAGTGAATATTGTTTTCAATCAGAATTCTGTGTATGTGTGTGTGCATAGACTCGGTCATTATATATATATATATATATATCTCGTGTGTGTAAATTTACTAAAATATTTGTCATTTTTCTGACAAATCCTACCCATATCATATTACAAAAACAGCTAATTAAATATTTTTATAAGTATAATTTTATTTCAGTAGAACATAAAATTTCAATCAATATTACCAGATATCAAAGCATAGTATAAAATCCCTACATCATGAAATTGTATGTATATTTATAATTGTATATCTGAAAGTAGACCTAATAGAGCTCAAGAGATTGAAAATAGGTATCATTCTCCAGATAAAATATATTGTCTTATACAGCAAAATGTTGTTATAAGATTTTAATTGCATTTACAACACCTCATATTTGTAAAAACTTTTGCAATTAATTTTTCACTTGAAAACCTTTTGTGATACAGAAATACTACATTAGGGATAAATATGTAATTATTTTTTTTTCATTATCATTCTACTTGTCAATATATCCATCTATCTTTCTGTAAGTTTATATTAGCTTATATACTTAGGTATGGGTCTATCTAGGTATATATTCATGTCTATCAATTTATCTCTCTATGTATCAATCTATATAATAATTTATCTAATATTATATCAATCTATGCACCACTCAATATCTATCTATGAGGGTGTTTTAAAACGTTACTGGCCTACTCACTTTTCAAAACTGATCCAAATGACAAGACATTGAATTTTGTGGGGAAATGACTGGTCAGACTGAGAAATTTTCAGCACATCCTTGTACAATCTTTGTCTATGTATACCTGTCCATGTATATAATTTCTTGATTTCAATGTGCAATCGTTTTTGTGTCAATATATATACCTGAATAAAAATATATCCCTCATGGATATACAAAATAAAATACATAATGTAACATCTATATAAGTTTATATATGGGACAGTGTGGATAGTTATTCAGTGAACTTTTACTGTAGAAGGTTTTATCTTTAAGTTCACTGACAAAGAGGATTATGTTGAGAAAGATGGAAAATAAATGATTATTTTATTATTAGGCTAGGGATATATAGAAATATCAATATAAGTATATACATTTTTTTCTTATTTTAATATATATTATAGATGATAGAGAATTGGAAATAAAGAACTCATAATTTGTAATCCTTAAACATTCTCCAACTTAAATCTTTAAACTTAGTTTTCAAAAATGTACTAAATGCTATTCATTGGTTAAGAGTAAGATGTCTTACTAAACAGATACTTTGTGAAGAATATTTTATTAAGTTTTCTATTTAATTTTATAGAATCAAAAACAAGATTAAATATCTTGAGAGTTCTTGAAATTTTTTATTTTCAGCAGTGTTATGAGGAAACCATTTAAGGTAATTAAAATTCACTTTTAAATAAATTTCCAAGACTAATTAAAAAAACAATGAAAGGATAAGAAACTCAGTGGATTATGAGGTAAGAATACCTGAATGATAATGTAATTTTACACCTGACAATTTTACCCCTGATAATGTAATTTTACCCCTGACAATTATATACGTAATGATTCTCTACAGTAAAAAAGAATAGCATTAAAAACTTTTACTATTTATAATTATGCAATTTACATATGAAACTTTTTTCTATTTTGTTACATTATTGCTAATTTAAATCAAAATATTATATTAAATTATATCATAGTTTTTTATGAATTATACAGTTTAAGGTGTATGCATGTGAGTGACTTAATAGCAAGTAGTTTCACAAAGAACATATATGAAGAGGTGCAGAAAGGTCTTCAGTTTATAAAATTTCCAGTACCATATATATATATATATATATATATATATATATATGGTGTATCTGTCAATCAATCTGTATAGATGATTGTGGAAGTGAAAGAGTGTATGTGTGCAAGTTTTGTCGCATTTCATGTTAGAAAAATTAATCACAAACAGTAAAATTTTTCCACTTTGTCATATAAAATAGGTATATCATTTTCTCCACCACACACACACACACTATATATATATATATATATATATTATATATATATGTGTGTGTGTGTTTTGTATATGTCCTGTTTTTGTTTATATAATCTTATCTTAATTCTTAGATGCCTTACCAATTTATTTCTTGGGACATTTTATTTTACAGCCTATTTTGGAAATTTGAGTTTCAGGTTTAAATTTTGCTTTGTGCTAATTAAATCTCTTATTGTTTTTGAAATAGTGGTAATCAATTTTATCTTAAGTTTAGATAAATTCTTTTCACTTGTTATTATCAAGTAGGTAGTATTATATACTTAATTTGTGTTCTTTCTTTCATGTTTTTGTGGACTTTGTTAGCTTTCCTCTTCACATTATATATGAAATAATTAGGATATTTGAGGAGTTTCAGTGTATTTTTATTCATTGTGTGGATTATATGAATATAAAAGGGGACTTTTACAAAAAAGGTATACAATTCATTAGTCATTCATCATAATAGATTTGCTCAACCTGTATACATTTTTTTGTGTTTATATATTTTAAATGTATCATTGTTAAATCATATTTCTGTGCGTGTATATAAACACTTATAAAGTTTGTCTCTTTTTCATATCAAAGTATAATTATTTATATTAAAAATAACATTAATTTGAAAAATGGAAATTAAGACAAGCTAAATCAATATGGAAGTGGTCATGAAAGTTTACAAAAGGTCATATAAATGGTGGGGAATTATAATATGATGAGATTATTATTGATAATCAATATTTTTTAAATAAAATTTATGAGTCAAGTCAGAAAGTAAATTCATCCTGTTTGAGAAACCTTGAATTCAAAATAAATTTAAATACATTTTGGACAAAGACTTGGATTAACATTCAGTTAAATATTTTGAAAATGGATTAAATATAATACTTCATAAGTAATAACTTTCTCATCATTAATATATATATATATATATATATATATATGTATATGTATATATATATATATTACTGTATTGAGCAGCATATAGGATACACTTTAGCATTATATATATTTGGAAAAAAAATCAAAGGATGTTTTCTGGGACCTGCCCCAAACCATATGGATCAATATTTGAAGATCCCAACCTTAAACTCAAACCTCACCTAACTTTATAGGATGCAAGGTGATTTTCAAAGAGATTTCTTTTTTTTTTTAAATGCATCTCATATGCTGCAAAATGAGGTATTTACATGATATAAATGTAGGTGTTCATATTTCCCATTTGGAATCACCTAAATGAATGGTATAGAAATTTATACATTGGATTAAACAAAGATACCATCAAAAAACAAATTTGGATAGAAAGGAAAATACAGAACTTACCAACTTCACTACTGTTATCCACATTTTGTGAAGAATTAGTGTTAGATTGACTGGTTGGTACTGGTGTATCGCCAGATCTTGATGATTGGGTATCATCTTGTTGATTAAAACTGAGATTCTGTGAGGGTGGTCTCTGAAAAGGAACAATAATATGAATGTAATACATGTATATAATTATCGACTTTGTAAGATTGAGCCTTCCAAATGGAAATTCTTACAAGAAAAACTCATCTAGGAGAAAAAAATTTGTAATCCACATTGATGTTCCCTTATAAGTTTTGTGCCTAATATGGTAAAAGTTCCAGTTGGTGGGGACATAGTAAAAACTAATGTGCACATGTCAAGTACATAGAAAATATATTGGCATTCAAAATAATAGCATTTTATTTGGACTCAGTCAACAATTTCTGAGAATGGTGGAAGATTTGGCTTTCATACAAGATGTTCAATTCACATAGTAGCATAATACCCATCAAAACTGATGGGATTATATACATATGGATCAATACTAGTACCTTCAATCAGAATAACTATTCATTCTGCATCTGACCAAATTGTGGCACCTTAGTTTTCTACTTAGCCTTTTAGTTTTATATTGCATTCCAGTAAACGTCAGAATTTTTAACCATCAAAGCAATATACTTTCAGTTTGGGGACTGAATTAATGACTCCAGATGTCAAAGCAAACCGAATTTGCACACCAACATTACTATCCACTAGATTGTTGTCATCTTGCATATTTCTGAACTAAAGTGGGTTTATTGTTAAATAAGATGTTACATTAAAGAAAATATGAATGGTCTCAAATTGGAGCAAATTTATTTTCTCTTCAAAATTCCAAACGTTTTTTATTTTTTCATTCTAAAAATGAAAGTTTCTGTGTTAGTTTTTATCCTGTTGATTGCAGCATTATCAGAGGAAAAATGTAGAACTTTCAATACTTCTTTCAAATTCAGTAACAATCAAAAGTCTGATGTTGACAAGTCAGTGCTATACACAAGATCTGGAACAACTCTGAATTGCAGGCTTCTCATCACAATGAAGACAGCCTTGTTTTGTTGTGATGCAAACGTTTCATTTCAGGTTTTATTCTGTGAATGATTACAAATTTTCAGTGCTTTCATATGTTTATGAAATTTAATTGGCATGCAACATTTCTGTGCTGAAAATTCTATAACAGATTGGTAATTAATATGTAATTAGGATGTTGAAATAAATAATAACGAACAAAGCAGTTAAACAGAACTTTATACACTACCTAATATGTGTGCAAATATATCTTTAATTCCACTGTTAGTAATGCTATTCAAATAGGAAACTTAACTGACCTTCGTATTTCATGGACAGATACGTCACACTGAAAATAAGTAATTTTAGAGCTTTAACCTTGACAACCCACACAGATGGGATAAGCAACAGTTTAAAAAATACTAATTCCAACTATTTAAATCTTTCTCAAAAACATTTCAACCGTTCTTATCTGTAGGGAGATGTGCTAAATTGACATCGCTATATTCAATGGGCACTTCGACGTGAGGTAATGGCCTTGTATCTCTGAATCAATAACAACTGGGTAAGTAGTGAGTTCGATCATTACTGGTTGTTCCATATTTCTGACTTTGTGCCACATTTAAATCGCTATATTAAAATGAAATGAAATTTACAGCTCAGCCTATTATGACTATATTGTTATATAAAATATGATTCTCAGTAGGATTCTAATTACTTGTCTTTTCTGCCACAGAACCTCTCTTATAAGTCAGTGAATGTTGGAAAATTTTCGTCACAATTGAAACGACAGATATGACTATATTATCGAATGTTGAGAATATCATAGAGAGGTTACCATGCAAAAAAATAAAGTTTTAAAGAGAATAGGAATTACAGAAGCAAAACAGTTATTACCAATCAGAAAGAAAAAATTGGAATTTTTTCGTAAAGAGGTGTGTAACTAGAAACAAAATACGGGGCATTCTGGTAAAAGATAATCGTTCAAATTCTGAAGAGACGCGATAAGGAAAGAGGGACGAAATTCTTAGAAATAATGATTTTTTTAAACTAATTATTTCATCATAATCAAAGAAAAATACTATACTAAGGATCATATTTTAAAGTTGTTGCTAACACCGTCTTTACGTTCAGTATTTCAATAGATAGTTTTCCTAAAAAGTGTGGATTATAAAAGTAATTTAAATTATGCATAAAGATTATGCAACAATTTTAAAAAAATTCCTTTTAAGAAAGGCATAGTGATATACACAAAGTCTCGTATCATTTTCATTCACGTGATGTTTATATCAAAAGTAGCTCGGCAGAAAAAAGTCTGCTATGATAATATAAATTCAATTTAAAATAATTATCTTGAACTAGTATCGACTTGAAACAAAACTCATTTAAAGAAAGACAGAGGATAACACAGCAGTTAGATTCCATTGCTCTCTGTTCGCAAAGAACGCACATAAATGAAAAGGATCTCACTCAATATTTTCATTCGGTGGTAACACAAATCATATTTGTTTTAAATGGGAATTCATAGGCAGTGTTGCAGATGTAGATATTCATGGTCATGTACAGATGTAATAAATGGCTATTTAGATGATGGATATTAATTTAGATGTTTATAATTGAAGTTTATTTATTTTTAAAGGAGTTGACCTAAAAGTAAATTTACCAATCACGTTCCTGGAGTATTTCTTTGATAACATTCACAGAAACAATGTTGACATATTTAATCATACAAAGAATGGCAAAAGCAGATTCTGAACGGCTATGATTTGATTATCAATATGATCAAAGTTAGTTTTAAAAAATTAAGGGTTAGGTTGATAAGTGAAATTGCCGTTAATATATGAATGTGAATGAGACTTCTAATACTACCGATTATCTTATAAATCCTTACAAAATACTGAAAAACACGATCTTAAAAATACAAAACCTTGATTCCGACAAAAAATCATTTAGTGTCACGTTTACTTTGTGTTTCTATCAATCCATAATACTTTAAAGACATTGTCCGTATACAAAAGGTGTCATAAATATTTTGTTTGGCTATTACTGTGTAGTCTATTCTCATGGTATCCAATTGTCTAATTTAATCCTGAACGACGGAAGTTGAACAAATAAATATACATCTTTATGCATAATCTTAAGTATATTTCTTGATTATAGATAAATGAAATGTAAATTTAAACGCAGAAACTTCAAGAATTACTGTTAGAAAATCTAAAGAATTCTACTCATTCTATGGAACAATTTAGATAGCAAAATATGTTAGATTTATTTCAAAATTGTGTTTGATACAGGACATTTTGCATGCATTTGCTTACAATTCCGATAGAAAACGGGTTTCATTATTTTATGGTATAATTTATTTGAGTTATATCAAACATTCGACACAAACGCACACACATTTCATTGAAAACGGCCGACAAAGATTTAATTAATCTTCTACTGAGATTATATAACTATGGACAATTTCCATATTCTTTAACCCCTGAAAAATGGAAAAATGTTAGAATACTGAAAAAAAAAAAGATTATTTAAACATTCTTTCCCGCTCGTTTTCAAAAAAAGATGCTTGAAAGAAAGGCTGCTTTCCCAATGTACATCAATATATATGTATGTATATATATATATATATATATGTGTGTGTGTGTGTGTGTGTGTGTGTTTTGGCATAAAATGTCACCGTAAATCTTAAAAGTATACAAACTTTTTTAAATACGTCAAAGTAACGGATTACAAAACAATTTAAATATATTTATGCGTAAATTAAGTCATAAAAATTAATATCCCAGCAAAGTAAAATTCCGATGCAAGTTAACTGTAAGAGACTTTTAAAAATATTTACCTAAAGAAATAAGATAATTCACAATAAAATCTTAAACATATTGATTATTAGTTAAGCACCTGTTCTTCTGTAAGTTCAATAATATCAGTAGTTATGCCATCGAAAAGTTAAGCAGAGTATTAAGAAACTGAAATATATTGTTATAAGCAAAGCAAAAAGTACTGAACTATTATGTAGTATCAATCCTCCTATATGGCAGCAAATGCCGGATAAATCTCCCCACAAATGAAGAAAAGACTTGAGGCAACAGACGTGTTTCTACAGAAGGGTGCTGAAAACAGCATGGACCGAACATGTGAGAAACAACGAAGTTTTACAGAAAATGGAAACAAAAACGGATATTTATACATAACGTCAGGAAGACTGTTGAAATTTCTAGGGTACATAATGAGGAAAGAAGGCTTGGAAATTTTGATATTCACAAGACATATTTAAGGCAAGGAGTACAGAGGAAAACAACGCATAACCTATCTAACGAGTTTGAGTAAATAGATGGTGGAACAAGGGTTAGGAGAGATAGCAAAAAATTTATGAAGATCAACTAAAGACAGGAAATTGTGGAGAGCCGTGATCGCCAACATCCTGAAGTGGCATAGCACATAGAAGAACTGAAATAATCTATAAAATATGAAAATATTAACAAAATCAAAAAGGCTTGATTGTTTGTGAAATTAATATTAATTAGCTAGAAGGATGGCTTTCGGAATTGCTTTCATCCACGTAAATAAAGCAGAGGGATTGATAGCAATAAACATGTAAATATGAAAACTAAATCTTGTTTTTTTTTGTTTATTAAATATAGAATACAATCAATAATGCTTATTATTTTCAATGCGAATAAACATTGACATAAAATCGCTATAGGTTTGAATTTAATTAAATCAAACAAGCCATTGACCAAGAACTTACTGAAGGTAAAAGAAGTGAGAAAAACAATGAGTATTTTAACTATGTATGTATGGTTGAATAAAGATAATAAAGGGACATAAGTTACTTGAATCACCTACATATTGAAGAGACATGGTACAGAAAATAGCTGATCTAACGCAGCAATACATACACGAATTAAAGGCACTCGCGCGACATACTAAATGTAAGAGGGACTGTTGGAAACAGCGAGTAACCTACTAACGAACTTGTTTAAATGCATAGCAGAACAAAGACTGGGAGTGACGATGAAAAGACGAACCTAAGAGCTACAAAAAATAGGACGTTGTGGAGAGCCATGACTGTTCACGTGCTGATGAGAGACGGTATATAGTAAAAATGCTGCTTCTCCCACCATGTAAATAATCGTAAGAAATTTTATGATACTTCGATGACCTATAATGTCATGTTATGATCAGATTTAATTTAAATAAGTGACTGTAGTTACCAATGACAGCAATACAACATTATGTGTTACAACGTACCGATAACGAAAATAAATTCTGTTTGATATTTTTATAGTTATTTACCAAGCTTAAGCGAATCTGACATAAGATTTCCAGCACTGAAGAACCCAGTAATGATGAAATTCACCTCTAGAAAGAAAGGGTCTGTAAGAATTGCTTTTTCAACCATCGCTTTACCACAGGCGCCCAGCATGGGATCATTGTAACTGTTTTTGAATACGTTCACTTGAAAAAGTTTCCCACCTCCATCAAGTTAGTAACACTTGTGCATAATTCCACCCATCTTTATCTTCCCGCGCCTTTTGTTTTTGTGATGGATTTAACTGCTTAAACACTTAAATACAGAGAAGTATTAAGTAGTGCTCAAAATGACACACGGACGTTTGTGTATGAATGTGTTTAAATCAAAAGTATGTATATATATATATATATATATATATATATATATATATATACAAACACATTATATATAAACTTAGTAGGGGCATCAGGTAAGTTTCACAGTACTGATTAAGTGCAATAAGATACTAAGAGTTAGTTACGATGGGAGTAAACGAATAATTTTGCAAAACTAAAAGTCATAGCTATTATGAAGGCCAGGTGAATTGACAAAATGAAAGCAGAATTGCTTTCGAGATAATGTTAGTTAACCGAACGATTGGTGAGAAATCAGAAGTGAAGAGAAACGAGGGGAAAAGAGAGAAATAAAAGCATAATAAGAGGGAAAAACAGAAGAAATATCTTCCAACTTTGATTTTCATACCAGCTTAAACATCTGAAGTAGTAGGACCTTTGCTTGTCCATAAACTTACTCTGGTTACAATGAGTTCGAATTTTACTGACGTATGTGCTAGAATTGAATGCATCTAAATCTGTTAATTTATCGTACAATTAATTTCGTTCGAACGGAAATAAGAAGTAGATTTGTTTTTACTTCTGTCAGTCTGTCAATGTTTTATATTAATACATTTGTCCTTGAATATACATTCACCTGTCCGAAATAGTTGCAGATTTCTTGCTCGCAGAGTGTTCAGTGTCGTGAGCCAAGTAAAATCCAGTGTTTCAAATACAGAAGGTCCTCTGGTTACGTCGGACCCGAAGTATGGTATTTGGTAGTTAAGGCGCCATCTCCCATAATATCATAGGTCGTCACGCGGAGCTACATGAAGAAGACGGCGTTGTTTTCTCACCGGCTGTGCGCCATATTGGATTGTGCCACATTCGCTATCACTCGTTTGTGTCGTTTATTTATTTATTTTTTAACTTTTTGTCCTTCATCATGGATCCCAAACACAAGGCAGAATTGTCGGTGCTTATGTAGGCGAGTTCTGGCCTACGTCGAGGACCCTTTGTACTGATTTTCACGGCAGGCAGAACTTTCTCCAGAGGAGACACGTGTAAGAAACCGCCCTTGAATTCTTTGCAATATTATACGAGAATAACCAACATTCATTCAACATTGATTCTTAAAGTAATTCATATAATGTTCAAGAGTTAATCATTTAAACATCTACAAAATTTGATCATTAAATGTGTACAAACTTAAGAATTACTATATATAATGACATAAAAGTCAATAGAATTTTTTTTACTTATTACCTGGGTCTTATGTGTGGAGTTGGGCTATTTCATCGTCTAAGATTAGCCCAAATGCTGTTGACTTAGTACTTTTTACCCATCTAAAATCCCTGACCCACACATATAAAGCACAGTGCACAGATACTACATTGAGTGTAGTACTTTGATCCTGAGCAGAGTGCACAGATACTGCAATCGCTGGAAAAAGCGACGATCTACATGTAAATGATTGTTATTTCAATGAATTCTATGTTAGTACTGTAATAAAGAATGTAAATAGGTCGGTTATATATCAAATACAATAACTTGAAATAAATTTGATTTTGATGTTTGATACTTTTACCTGAAACCTAAAATATTTAAAGAAATTATTGAGAGTATATTAGATTGAAAAATTATTTTATCTATATGAGCAGTACTCATTAACACAATCTGTTATATTTGAGATAAATGATTATTAATATTAGTAGTATTATCAGCTGCATCCATTTTCTTTCATTTTCTATGTGATATAATTTATTAAGCCTTTCACTTGATACGTAAAGTTAATGAATACTTTTCTTGAGAAATTATTGAGAGTATATTGGATTGAAAAGGTTAAGAATGTGAGCAGTACTTATTAACACAATCTTTTATATTTCAAATAAAGAATTATCATCAGCTGTAGTAGCAGCAAGCCTTGTCTTTCATTTGTTATGTGATACAGTGATTTACAAAGACTTTCACCTGATCGGTTAATGAGTATTTTTTGTAAGTTATTGAAAGTGTTTCTGGCTCTGTGTTCAATACCTATCAACATAATCTTTTCTTTTTTAGATAAATATTCATGAGATTTTCTTATTGATTGAGTTACCGTTAGATACAAGTTTATCAGATTTTTCATACGAGACCAGAGGTAAATTAAAAGTTTTTTTTTGTGGAGTTATTGAAAAAATTTCCTTAAATATGTGAGCGGTACTCATTAACAGTCTTTTCTATTTAAGATAAACAGGGATTTCTAGATATTTTATTAATTTCTTCTTTGATACAATCATTCATCAAGCCTTTGCAACTGAAACGTAAGTTATTGAATCAAAAGAAATGTTCTAAATATATGAAGTAATCATTAACATTTTTTATATATTTAAGATGTACTTTTGTGCTATTTATATCAAATCGAATCGAATCAGTATTCTTTATAACCATTCTTAGCGCTATTATAACTAGTGGAACAATGACCGAGCTGAAATGTCAAATTCTTGTAATTTCTATTTCCAGATCATTACATTTAGAAAATTTATCAAACTTTGGTTGAAATTCTTTATCAGAGGATATGATTATATCTATAAGTTAACATTTATTTTTTTAAAAGGTCTTTTAAGACAATATCTTGCCTGTTAGATTATATAGGTCGGTCGGTGTGTACGGTAAATTTCCAGAGTAATATAACGCAATCGCCTTCTGCTCGTACCATTTTTATGTGGTACGTTACAAAGTTAGTGAAAATTAAGCAAAAGTTTTGTGTTGATTTATTAAGCATACTTTAAAATTTATCATGTGCTAAGGTAGTGCAGCCAGAGAATGACAATATTCTACTGGTGGTTTTGTTATTTATTTATTTTTTTCCATTCATATGATTAATTGAATTATTGTTTGATACAACAGTTTATATTGTAATTCTATTGTAAATTACCTGCTCATTATTATTAGTTCCGAATTAGAATATTTTTTGAAAATCAAAATGTTTACTTCGACTCATTAAGTATTTTTATTAATTTTATTATTACCAGTACCACATAGATAAACAGTTCAAAGAAACAGCACAGGAAATGTACGTACTGGATTATATTTATGGCAGTATGTAATTAGTAATATAAAAGTCAATTACCTCATTATTATAGGAAATAGATAATTTCCAGTAACTAATATTTTTATGTCATATAAAAATGAATTAAATGATTATATTTGTGTATGTTACAAATACGTGTGTATATGTGTGAGGATATATGCGTACAGGCATAAGGGATATATCGCTGGTTTCGTTCCAGACCATGAAAACAAAGCGAATCATACGAATGTTTTGATTTCCCATTGTATATAAGTTATATTTCCGTTACACAGATGTACAATACCACTAGGGTTTCAATAATATTAAAGTTTGAAATATTGTAAGAATAAATACAATGTGACAGAAATAAGCAAACGCAGAAAGTAAAATGGTGCCGATCGACTTGATTGAATCAGGGTTTTCTCCAATGCTACTTTAAAAAAATATCTATGATAGAAATAAAATTAAATGAGAATGTAGCTTAAGATTCCTCATACCATAGTAAATAAAACGTAATTTATTAAATTTTTAATTCCTTAACATTTGATTTCCACATTTAAGTCATTTAAATATTTTTCAAGTTATATTAACATCTATTAATTTTGGGGACATCAGTTTGGTACTTGGTAACAAAAGAAAACAATCTTCACTTTATGTCCAATAGAAGTTTGTATCAACTCCAATTTACCAATACCATAAAATATAATGTATTTACGTTTTGCATTTTTATAATTATTATATTACTATGAAGTAATTCCGAGGAGGGGTCAAATGTACGTATTTTCATGTGAAAACTATAAATAAATCCAAGAAAAGGACCTTAAGATTCTAGATAGAATAGTTATAAATGTATCTATATCCACAGTAAAATGAGTATTATATTGACATAATCTGAAAAGATACTCAGCAATGAAGAAGCCACTGCTTTAAAATCATATTTTTTGTAGAAAAATACCCTATTGTTTGATTAAAATGAATATTGAAATGTATGGCTATAATGAACTTAGTTATATTTTGAGGGAACAAGGAGTACCTTGTAAGCCAAAAGAACAGCATCTCAACAGTGAAGCGCAAGGAAATTTAGCTAGTGGAATAACGAAAGTTAAAATTTGGCTGCAAATAGGTCTTGAAAATTAACAATGATGCCAAGCATACATCCAAAGTTGTGGCAAAAAGAAAACAAATTAAAATATTGGAGTAGCTATTACAAAGCTTAAATCTAAATCTAATAGAAAAATATGTTTACAGATCTAGAAAATTATAAAATGTGAAATGTTTGAGAAAGTTGTACAAACTTGACTATGGTATACCAATTCTATCAGGAAGAATGAACCAAAATTCCAACAGCTCATTTTGTGAAATTTCTATAAGTCTAGTGATTTTCCAAGCGTAGCTTAGATGTGGCACAAGGCCGAAAGTATGGTGCACCCAGTGAGGATCGAACTCACTACTCAGTAGTAATTGTTTTAGCTAGACAAGCTTGCTAACCATTACACCACCTCAAGGTGCCCATAGTTATTTTCCAAGCGTAGCTTAGATGTGGCACAAGGCCGAAAATATGGGGCATATAGTGAGGAACGAACTCGAAATTTCTATAAGTCTAACCAACATATTTAAGCCAATTTAAGCCATTTAAAGTTTCCGCTATCTAATGTTAAACTTATGTAAGCATCTGATGTACTTAGAATTCGATGAAATAAATCACTATTTCTGCGATTATTCTGATATTTCATACTCTTAAAATAAAGCAGTTAATTCAACTGACCGAAGACAGGTAACCTTTATTAAATATTAAATATAAGGCATTGTGAAAAAAAAGTGAATTTAAATGTTTTAGGCTTATATTTCCTTTTTTTAGATAAATTATCACCTATTTTCGGGTGCTAGATCTTAAAAAAGTCATGTCTGTCCGGCCGTTGGCCAATAGTGATCTAGACTAATTTATTACTTTTGTATTGAGTTTAATACTTAGTATGTGACCAAAGCGGTTACCCTTATGCTAGACTAAGGTAAGATTAATAAATATATAACATATCCTGCCGTAAAGCGATTTTTCAGAAGCTGAGTTCGATCTGGGTACTCTGCTATGTTAGCTCTGTGTAAAACTTTGCTAAGCTTAGTAAATATTCTAACTTAATGCCAGCGTAAATGTCTCGTCATGAATCCATGTTCAGTTCTTATTATGTACCTAAAATATGTTGTCTTGTGCCAGAATAAACCCGCTTTCATTCTGTCATATATAATTATAAATATTCCGTTAGGACGGAGGCGAACATGATTCTCAGCTGCATCTTTTTTTATATCTATACAGAAAAATTTGTTAGAAACAAAGAATAGAGTATTGAAGGTTTACGTTATATCAGTTTTGTATGGTAGTGAATGCTGGACAATTTGCTTATAGATTAAGAGACTTGAAGCAGCAGAAATATGGTTTTACAGAAGAATGCTGCGAATACCATGGACCGAATACATTAGCAACGATGAAGTTATGGTGAAAATGGAAACAAAAAGGATTCTTCAATTACATTTAACCCCAGGAAGAGAGTTTAAATTTCTAGGGCACATTATGAGGGAAGAGGGCTTGGAAAAGTTTATGCTCACAGGGCAAATTGAAGACAAGGGAGACATAGGAAAACAACGCATAACTTACTTAAAGAGCTTGAGTTTGGCAGAGCAAGGTTTAGGAAAGAAACAAAAAATGTATTAAGAGCTACAAGAGATAGGAAATTTTAGAGAGCCATGATTGCCAACCTCCTGAAAGGAAAAGCACATAGAAGACGATACTTTGTATTGCTATGATTGTTCTTAGAAAAGATAGTTTAGTGGTGTTCTGTTGCCGCCTTGGTTTTGAAGCCACGATTGTCTTCCTAGACTGGCTATTTACCCGATTTAAAAAATTCGTCTTTCCTGCTACTTCACCAAGATTTGGCATTCATGGCTTTCATAAAGAAATTTGTGTGAAATGAACAGAAACTATCTCAGCTGAATTTCGAAGTTGGATTGCTGAGTCAACGATATTTAAATTAGAAAAGAGTACATTCATGAGGGAAAGAGCATCCAAATAAGTATTGTATATATCTAGCTGTAACTACACATATCTGTTACGCCCGTTGTCAATTTTGATAGGTCTGATACATAATCCATGTTTAAGACAACGGAATATAACGAAAATACTTTATTGTGTTAAGTTAACATAGTACTTATAACCATTCATTAGTTTAAGACACAATATAAATTGTATCATCTTACTAAATTTATATTCCATTTCTGTGTCTAAAAAAAACAAAAAGTATAAAATATGGTTGCACCAAGGCAATGTAGAAAAATAGATTCATGTTTTTATCTCTGGCGATTAGAGCAGTTGTCACAGAAAGACTGATTTTCCGTAGTAAAATAGATCCGATTTAGAGCCTTGCAGAGAACTTTATTTTTTTTATCCATTCTATTTACTAATGGCTATACAGAATGACGATCTGAGTATTAACAACGAAGAACAACTAGAATTAAAATGAAAGTAAAACTAGTAAAAAGAAATAAAAAGTAATAGTTGACAAACTTCATATAATAAAATTTCAAGATAATATTCCTATTGCTATTAATATAACTAAATTAAGACAAGAAAAATACTAAAAAAATGCATAATTTTTGACAAATAAAATTAAAGATAGCTGAAGTGTTGCAATGTTTTAAAGTTAAAAACTTAAAAAATGAAAATGCTAATCCTTCAGAAACATCTTAAATATCAGTATTTTTTTTTTTTTAGATAAAAATGAATTTTCCCTACATTTTGGTGCGTCAACATTTTTTTTTATTTTCATGGAAACGCTAAAATATTCCTAAATTTCAATTAAAATTTATTTTATTTAAGAAATTTACTGGTCGGTTTAAATATTTTGTACACGGTGCGGTTTTATTATTATGAATATATTAACAAAAATATAAGTTCATCTCATTAACTTTTTTCTTATTCATAGTTAATTATCATCCATCCCCTACCAAAAAGGGTGCCATACATCCAAAATATAACGAATTTGCGCCACTTTTATGATGCTACATAACCCCCACCCATCCACGATAGTTGCACAATAGAAAGTATCGTACATTGTAGATCATAACCAGTTATTTTTTTTTAAAAACAAACAAATATTAAATATATTGTCTATAGTTATAAGATTCATTAACTTATCCACTGTTGCCATGCTAGAATCTGGTTTTATGAGCACAATGTTTGCTTTTCTATTCGTTCCTTTGACTTCAACTTATCCGTAAGAAGAAAAAGAAACGCCTTTCTTCCAAAAACTACGGAACTATTTTAAGAGTTTATAGAGAAGATACGACCTTCTGAACAATACTCAGACTGAAAAATACATTTCTAATTCTTCATAGAATTATGCACGCTGTATCTGATACGAGACGTTTGTGAAGTACCTTTTAAACATCAAATAAGAAAATTCGTGTCATTTTATTTCCCTCATATTGAATTATCATCCACTCTTAACATTAACACCAGGACGGTTTCGGACATCTAAAGTTAGACCAATTAGGTTGACGAGGTTATGGAAAGGTCAAAACCTACTCTACTATCGTACCCATGATCAGAGGACTTAAAAGGAATCTTCATTAATCAAGCGAAAAATCGAGCACTTTTTCCTTTTAAATATTCTCTTCCCTGTAATTGCCTGACTATAAGTCTTTTTAACCTTAAAATACCTTAGTGTTTTTTTTATTCAGTTTAGGCAAGCAAACAGGCGTGGAATTCTTACGATAATCAATGAATGTTTACACTTCAACACACATCCCGATGGACAATAAGTGGCCTAACGAAGGTTTTAAAAAAAGAAAATCTATATTGCTTGGCAATCGTTAGTCTACTATTTGGTACCTTGTTTTCTTGTAGACATTTGTTGACTGAAAATATTGAATGGCCTATTGATTTACAGATGAAGAGAAACACTGTAGTGTATACGCTATAACTATATTGATATTTTTATTAGTGAAGTTCTTTCTTTAAACACGAGGAATAGGTTGATTTTTTAAGCAAGAATGATAACGAAAAACATCTTACGATAAATAGGCGTATAAAATACATATTACAATATCTATCAAGACTAAGCCTGGCCCATGAGATCTTTGACAAAAGACTTATTGAACTTATTCAAGTCAAGTATATAAATGTTGATACTTTTAACGGTAATAAAAGTTTAAGTTCGTACTAGTTTTGTTGTTTATCATTTCAGTTTGATTTGAGTGTCTATTGGATTTAAGTCGAAAAACATACGTGATGAAAGCAGACGCCTTTAATTTTAGTAGTCAGGTTCCCGGCGCCTTTTAGGGTGTTAACTGTTATTTGTAGTTGCAGGTTGGTGAATTAAAAAATAGAGGAAGAAAACGGGTTTATTCTTTTGCTCATCACAGTTATTTGATCGAAAAGAATAATAAAATGGGGCTCATTTCCCCACAATGAATGCAAGGAAATCGAGCATGTAACATTTTGTAAAGTGGGTATCCCCTTTACCTTACACCTAGAAAAAAACATTAAAGTCCTTTACTTGATATTTACTTCATAGTGAATATCATACGAGAAAAGACTTTGGAAGTTATATTGATTTTCTGGATAATTGTTTTTACCTCTTTTGTTCACCAGGACAACATTCAAGCGTGGAGTGAGTAATCAATCTATATTTTAAATACCGAAATTATCTAATATTATCCATTCTAAAAGCACAGAAAGTGAGTTCAGTGTTCAAATTAATAAGCTGCTTTCGCACTAATTCTCTTGAGGAAGGCTTAAATGTATTTCTTCTTACCCAATAAGCTATATGTAGACTAGGCTGTCTAATCTTGGGTGGCAACTCGTTTAGGAGAAGGACTATTCTGAATTCAAAAACGGTGATGGAAACAATAAACTACTCCACTGTCTTTTCTAATAAATTATGGTAATTCAGATAATAAAGAAAGGAAAGCAGTGGAGAGGCATTATCGCCTACTTCCTGAACTACTTGTTCTTTCTAAGCCATTCCTGATTGCCTACTTTCTGGATGACTTTTAAAATTCATTCTAAATTATTCTATTGTGAGATCTGTGTAATCGACAGATCCTTTGAATAAGTTTGCTTTAAAAAATAACTTGAAAATAATTTTATTATATTTAAATTATTTTTAAAGAAATAAGAAGATAGCCAATAGGCACTAAATTCTAAGGAAGAATGTATCGTTAAAATGATCTTTGTAATGGTTGATTGGCAAGATTTAACATCATTAAGTTGGATATAAACATCCTATGATTGACAATAGGGAAAAAAGATTTAATTTTGATTGCTTTCGTTTAGATTTGTTGGAGTACTTTAAAATAAGTCTAATATCTTCACGACATCGTCAGTGTTAATTTGAGAAATATTTTTTATTATTTTAAAATTTGAAAAGAAATACACAACTTACCTTGTAGTCTAACGATTCGGTACTTAACGTCTCCAAAAGTACCTGTAACAAGTAGAAAATATAGTTATACATTGATCATATTTTCAATATTTTATACAATAAAAGAAAAAACAGATCATTTAAAAATTCCAGTGTTAAGCTTAATATAATCCAACATAAAAATGCAAATACGAAGTCCCTATTGAGGTTTCAATTGACTATAGTTATAATGGTTTACAAAGACAAGATACCCAAACTTCCAGAATTCTTTCATATCTTAGTGTCATTAAATGAGTACAAATTCTTTACGATATAAGTCTATTTATATCAAGCGCTTGACGTAAATGTTTTCTAGCAGGTGCCTCATAGTAGTTCTAGTTGACTCATACCGTTAAACATGCGTATTTTTCCTGTTATTATTATCATACTCTGTTCTTTCACGGAGTCGGTCTTTTCATTTCCACGCTTTCTGGAACAGTCCGCCACTGACTTATCTCCCTTGCATGCCATCTAGATTTAATACTACTTAATATATTATAGAATAAGATACGTTAAGTTTAATTTTTCCGATAAGTAATTACATTTAGCTAGTTACAGACTTTTCACAAGACATTGTCAGTAAATTCGATGGGTCGCCCACTATTGGCTAAGACTAAGGTAAAAGTAATAATTGTACTCCCAAACACTATGCGAATATATTTACTGGTCACACACTCTGTTCTTTACTATGAGCTATTCATTGACATTTCTCTGTGACAATAAGCAAAAATGTCATAATACTGTAACAACAGAATATCGCTTTCTCTGAATAGTCTTTCTTTCATCCAACGATAGAGTTCTGTTAATTCTAGTGAAACTAAAAAATTTACTTAAAATATTGTGGTTATATTTTGATGACCCGAATAATCTAGTTATTTAAAATGTTAAAAGTATGAAAATAAGTCACATTATTTTCCTACGCTTCTATTCAAGATGCACTTGCTATTATTCACCATAACAGAATATATAAATATTCATTATTTTATCAGAAACAAAGATATATACATTATATATATGAGAAAAATTTTAGAAAAATCTATGACAAAGTGGAAAAAAAGAAACTAGATGAAATCGGTTAGGCGATATAGCCAAAGCCATATTTTAAAAAAAAAAAAGATTTAAAAGTTTAAAATTGTAGCGTTCACTCTCCTTCGTGTGTGCGTATCAACATAAACATCATTTTAGACCAATAAAACCAGACCCATGAAAAACCATTTCTACTTTGTTATAGATTTTCTTAAAATATTCTCTTATCTACAAGTTTCTATTCGAGACATGTTTTTCTTGCATAAATTTCATAACAGTAAAACTCGTTTAAGTATATATATTGCATGAATAAAGAATTATTTATATATTATAAACACATTTTTCCAATTGTGTAAGGGTGCTGGGGTCTGCATTGCTGGACTGAATAGGAAATGCAAAATAATGGCTGGCTACTACACGTTTCCAAGCACCGCCCACCCCGATCTGCCACGGCGGCAAGAGAAACCATATTAAGACACCTGTTCAACACCCACAGAGCCCACCTGTGGTTCATATTTCAACTATACTGAGCGGACCTTAATTACAGTTTCTGGGAGAGGGAGCACATTATCTGGCGTGACCGATTACTTGAACAAGGCCAACTATCGATGACTTCCGAACGGTTCCATGTACCAGATTTCTCTTCCTAGGCATGGCATGGTTTTCAGGCACTTTGCAAAGTTACTGCACACTGAGATTGTCTCCCCATATCGATAACATCAAGAAGTCACCTCACTGAACACATATAGTAAAATTCTAACCGGGGTTTCAGTCAGAACGCAAGCGTTCTAACCACTCGGCTACGCGCCCATATGTGCGAGATAATGCATCGATTATCAGTAGAGAAAAGGCGATCAGCATGCCTTCAAATTTCAGCTGAGATTGCATACGTTGACTTTGCACTAATGACCTCGGTAAAAGTAATGTATTTCTTCCTACTCTCTCTAATAACCAAATAGCTTAATAAAATAGTTTTATAATAATGTTTCGTCGAGTAGGTGGGTGCATCTTTAATTGGTAGCCTACGTAAGCCGGAACGAGTTTGTGGTAAAAGAAGAGTAACAACTATCTTTTCTTAAATAAGATTCTGCAGACATTTTCAAGGACGACAAGTAATTAATATCCATTTAATCATGACATTTTACATTAATTGCGTTCAGGAAAGTAAAAGGTGCAAGTTTTAATTTTATTAAGGCAAATGTTTTTACCTAGGTAGCTTAATAGATTCACCCATCTGGTGAGAAGGGGAAATGTTTATTTAAATGCGGTTACTCACATGTTAGAACGTGCTTGCGGTTAATAACGGTGCTCTTTTCCGAAGGCATTCGTTTATCTGAAGTTATGCCATCCATAAATTGTGTCAAATGGAAGTAAAGTGAGCTAATTTTACCAGTTCCATCAAAACCCAAATTATATAGAGCAAAGACGACTTCTCGATCGACCACAAACCGTTTGTCGGCCGATTTCAGATCTAATTGTCCTGAAGAAAATCCACTATGAAAATTCAAGACGAAAAGTTGCAAGAATACCAAAGCGTAACTGGGCAACTATCCCGTCAATACAGAAAATACAGGCGAAAAATGGAACATATCTCGATATCAAAATGTTTTTTCTAGAATCGCAGATTTAAACAGTTCAATTATAAGTGAAAAAGTTAGCTTGTTAGTTAAGAAAGTTGCCTATTTACAATAGACATTCATCATCAGTATTTGAGCCTAAGTAAAAAGGATATTTCGAATACTGATTTTCAAAACAAGCAGACACCAGGATCTTGGAAGATTGTTGCAATACATTGTTTAATCCATTGATAGACTAAGCTTTTGAAACATTTAAATAAGTCACTCAAATGGGCCTGCTCAATAGCTGAAGTAGCTATATAATTATGTATATAGCATGGGCAAAAATTAACGGTCGATTCAATTAAAAATCAAAATTCAAATACATGTTTTTCAGACGAACAAAAACATAGCATTTAGAAATCTGTCGCAAAAGAAATTCACTTTCTTGTCACTTTTGTCCATGTATCACACCGACAGAAATTTAATGCCGATCAATAATAAAAAATGAAGATGTAATTGGAAACAGATAAAAACATATACCAGATATTCACAACGTTTATATAAATGCTTTTCCGCTTGCATAAGTATCCAATTTGCATAATAAGCGGGTAACGTGGATATAATTTTATAGACGAATATGATCATTTGCTTTTTAGGGCAATTTAACATTTTAAGGAAATTTTTTTAAGTTAATTTAACATTTCATAAATACTGTTCAAAATTATGTTACTAATATAAATAATATATTAGGGCAGATAAAAAATGTGTGCACTCATTCCATAGACAGATGTTGTTTAAAATCTTGGTATATATGCAAGTGGACAAATATCTACTTGCGTCTTTTATACATACATATATAAATTCAAACCAAAAAGAAGGAAAAATAAAAAAATAAAATGAAGGAAGTTACAGAAGGAATAAGAGTGAAAATGTGGTAAGTCAAATGACAGAAAAATAACAAAGCAAATAAAAGTAGGAATGCTCTTATAACCCTAGATGATGGAAGTAACGATATCAGCACGAGAAAGTGTAAGAGGATGCTTATATATGAAAAAGAAAGCGAGAAAAATAATGAGCGAAAAATACTCTTCGCGGGTGCATGGTGTAAAGGTATACTATAGTCTGGGTTGAATGAGGGTGATGAGAATGGGAAATGACAATAGCCAGAATGTATCTTGTGCAAAAAAGTGTCAAAAGGCAAGCAGAGTTTCTTCAAAAAGTTGAAAATGTACGAAGAACTTGACTTGCTCTAAGATCGGAGAGATTATAACGTCTAACATTAAAATTGATAACGCTGGTAATGTTGTCTGGCTTGTTGGACACCATGAGGATAACTTTGCCCTGCATGTGGGATCCTAGGGTAATAATGCTATCCGGCTTGTTGGACGCCACTTGGATAACGTTGACAAGCTTGTTGGGTGCCAGGGGTATATTTCTGTCCAGTTTGTTGATTGCGAGGGCATAAGATTGTTCCGATTGTTGGACGTTGGGAACTAATATTGTCCAGCTTGTTGATTGATGGTGCTCATTTTGAAGATGATAATTCTGATGATATTAATGTTGTTGATGATCATGATGATTACGATATCACCTCTATCACCACTATAGGGGGCTTCTATGACAAGAACAACGCCAAAATGGCTGTAACCATGACATGGGTGCTGCACCTCCTGGTTGGATGAAATGTGATTTTGCGCATGGATGGCCTGCGAAGACATTTTCCCTACATTATCTGCTAGTCTGAATCTGGTTTTATAATGACGTGCCCTGTCAAATTCAGCTCTGTGCCCATCGGGCAGAAAGAACCAAGGGAGAATGAGGAGTAAATGTGGGGTGTTGTTCTTGTTGTTGGCGGTGGCGGTGAAGAGATAAGAGATGGTGGCGGAGGGAATAGATGTTATCAAGAGGATGAGCAAAAAAAAAAAAAATGATGAGGCACTAGTAATAAGGATGATGAAGTTCATGGCGATGGCGGTGGTTTACGGATTTGAGAGAGAGAGAGATTTTTTTTAAGGAGTTAGTGCACAAGATGCTGAATTTGCGGGAGAAAAAATAAGAGTAAATTCAAGATAAAGAAAGGAAACTGGAAAGTAGTATGGAAGATTTTCGTGGAGTAGAAGAAAAAGGTGGCGGAGATATCTGGGAGGGGAGTGAGGAAAATGGGAGCGAGCAGAGAGGAAGAGATCCAGAGATTTATGCTTCTGCGAAGAGTTATACGCCAAGTGGAAGGAAGTAAAGAATATGTACCACGCGTGTGCACACGCACGCATACACATTGCAGACGCTCGCTTATACACACGTGGATAGATGCACACGAGTCAGTCACTAACAGATTCATAAAATAACACAATCACAAATAGAGATTCTAGTGTGTATTTTTATTATTATTTTATGTTATTATTTTTATATAGAATTCAGAACCCAAGAGTCAGGGTGAATGACTTGTCAAATGAACGCACCATCCAGTACGAGACTTGAGTGATTGCCTAACTGGCCCATCAAATCGGTCAGTCTGTGACGTTGACTGGTTTGATAAATAGTCAGTGAGAGTAACAATGACATACTACAGATCGAGGTGCATCATACTCTGAAATAGAGACCGATCATTTGTCCCGAACAATTTTATTATCTTTTCAACAAACCAACCAAATAAGCAAAATGACCAAGTCAGACTGACACGACTTTGCGGGTCAAATACGGACAAAACAGCATTACGAATTTTAATCTACCTTGTGAAAATGCGGATCATTGCTGAGAATTGTAGTCGTAAATCAATGCTTTAAATGTCAGAAATTATTACATCTCTCAAATAATATTAAGATATTTTTTACGATCAACATTCTTGTTTCTGTACTTGTTCGCTTAAAACTAACATAAAAGTAGGTCTAACTTCTGAAAATGGCTTTTTTTGTACAATGTATGGGTGTTAATTCCTTTTTCAATGGAAGAAAACCTGCCATTGGTTTTAACACCAAAATAGTTTACCCCTGACTAAAAACATAATTCTTATTTTAGTTTTCGTTTCACTAATATCATTACTGATGTTAGTTGACTGTGATATGCTTCTAGGAATTTAATGGTTATAATTATGAAGTATAATTTATTTCACTATGGTAGTGACAATAATCGAAGCTTGCTAGCTAACCAGCTTTCTATACAGAGATACCCAACTATATATCTTTATTGTGTATAATGGAGAAAGTTTATTCTCTCTCTCTCTGGCACACAAATTATAAGATAGTGAATGAATATTACCTGTAACAATTATTTTTAATGTTGGTAGTTTTCATTTATATATTTTATATCTTTTATATCTTTCATATCTATAAAAGATATCACAGTTTTCAAATATTCATTCTAATGTATGTATGTATGTATACTTTCAAACATGTTTGGCTAAATAATATTGACAAGTTCTGAATATCAATTTGTTTTTTCAAATTCCCGAATTAATTATTTTACCTTATCGAGTTGTACCGTTTAAATAACGTCACCTTGATTGACTAGAAATTGGTTCCAGCAAAAGTGAAAACACCGGAATTAAAAAAAAAAAAAATTAAGTAAATATATACAAAACACAATCCGTGAAAATTAATATAGTAACATTCGAAAGTACTTGGAAAAAATAATATAAAAATAAATATAAATTTTGGAAAATTTACCGAAAGCATTAAATAACTATTTCGGATAGTTGACAGAACTTGTGAACATTATTTAACCAAACAAACAAACAAAAAAAAAAAAATTTTTTAAATATTTATGACAGATTTAAGTTAGGAATATCCGAACAGTGACGTTCCATATCACGTGACGTCCGCGTCTCGCGAAGGACGCTACTTGCTAACAAACAGTAATTTTAATTTATTTGTAACAAACAGTTATTTCTGATGAAAAATTGAGGACAATTTGAAATATCAAATATATATATAAATAAATAAATACTTTCATAAAATAAAACATTATAATTTTCAATTTGAAACTTTTTCTATATATATATATATATATATATATATATATATATATATATATATATAAAAATACATACACCAGATTTAGTTTCACTCTTCACAAGGTCAAATAGGACAGAAGATTGTATTGTGACATTTTCCAAGAGATTAGAACAGGCTTTCTTTTAAGACCTGTATCCAAAATCTTGCCGTTTTTTTGCTTGGAACGTTCAAGCAAATATCTCAGCCAAGAACTACGCCTATTCTAATACAGATAGAATATAATGTTACGTTTATTTTAATCTTCCAAATATGTTCCATAACTGTATTAAAATAATTTAAAACATTTGCTCTTTCTTTATGAAATTGTCATTACAATCTTTTATAACATTTCTCATTATAATCTGTCAAGTGGTAAAGACTATTTATGTATTATTATCCTCCGTTGTTATTCATCTGTTACGATTTCGAATACCAATTTTCTGTATAGGTGAACTCCTCCTCATTTGGTGTAATATGATCTTTCTGTCTCAACTCGCTCAAATGGATTTGTATCAAGCTAAACTTATTAAATACAGATAAAGCCGGTTATTGTGGTCACTTGAGTAAAGTATTTTCTAGATAACTATAAATGGATGATTAAGTAAATGTTATAAAAACCTGGAGCAGTTTACATTCGTTGTTATAAATTCATCGTTACAATCTTATAAACAATTTCACGTTATTTATTATTTTATCATTAATTTTAAATAAAGTGACTTTGAACAAATGATTTTGATAATAGTAATAGTATGGCAAGATTATGCATGATTATAATAAACGGATTCCACTGGATCTATATTATTTCTCATTTAATACCTGAACCACTAAATTTCATCCTAGAGTAATAGCATATAACCTTATACATTGTTATTTTTACTGTTAAACAAAATTTTAAGTCTTCAGAATATTCTTTTAATAATGACTTCTTACAGAGAAATATGCGAGATGTTTAAGCAATTTTATAAATAGCCTATTTCTTGGCGTATAATACGTAGCTATAATTTGGCAAAGTATTTTTGTTTTTAAAATACAAATTTTTAAAAATTATTTTTCTTTTTTAAATATTTTCCCTTAAATTGTGATTATAAATCAAAATATGTGACAATATATATTACGTTCTGGGGTCAAGAGCTTTTTTTAAAAAGCTATTTTTTAATCTGTCGCTGATAATTCAACCATCACGATATAAAATGCAGTGTAATTGTTGGAAGAGTTTTTTTTTTTAAGGAAAATGTACAACTTATATGATGAGCAATACAACAAGCAAAAATATAACTAAAGATTTAGAGAAGTTTTCACGAAATCAGGAATGTCTTAATACTTTCGATCCATCTTTTGCATAAATTTTTTTTTCTGTATAACATCTAATAAATACTAGATTAATTTTTATTAAATACAAAGCGAATTTTCATAGATAGAACAAAAATGTACCGACATTATAATTTTTTCTAAGCAACCGGAACTATTTATAAAAAATAAAAAAACTGGTATTATTAATAGATATTTTCTTAAACATATCCTATAAAACCGATACAATGACAAATATACAAAAAGGTTTCAAGGAAAGAATGAAATACAGTGTAACCCGGATGTAAGAGAGTTGTCGGGACCGAAGAAGAAGTCTCTTATATCCGGGTTTCTCTTATATCCGGGTTTGGTCTATTTTGTTTAGGTAACACAGGCTCTAATTTGGGACCAGAGAAAATCTCTCTTATATCCGGGTTACACTGTACCTATATTAATGAACCTATCATGAAATGAATTTCAACTATTCATACGGTACATTACTACTATGAGTTTGTTCTTCACTGATTTCTGATATATATGAACAAGTTTTTTATTATTGAATAAATAATTATATCAAGGGCGATTGATAGTAAAATAGTTTAAAAGTTTGTTAACTCTTAAATGGTGGATATCATCAATTGAGGTTTCATTGGAGATCAGCTGACTTCAACAATTGATAAACTTTTTCCTACGATAAGATCTACAGGATTCGAGTCTTAACTGACTAATTTGAAGCTCTAGTAATTCTGAAGTTACTATTTGCTAGTATTCATTCATTTCCTGGTGGATTTGTCGGCAAATAACGCTGGAAAAACAAAGTGTTTATGTTTGCATGTATATTTCTCAGAGAACAGATGGTGACAACTCGGAATAAAGAATATCCAATTCCATTTTTTATGGAATGATTCAATGGATATCACACTGTTTAAATTTTTTTTTTCTTAATTTTTTATATTCTAAAAAAGAAATTAAAATGACTAAATCAAATAAAAGTAGAAATCTCCCTTTCACATTTATAGGTAAGACCCCAGTAACGTATTTATGTTATGTTTTTACTTAAAATGTAACGCAAGGTCATTTTATTTATTTTATCTTTAACTGTGAGCTACAATAAAAAAAAAGCACATTTCTTTAACCGCAGACAGCAAGGTATGCTCATGATCTTTCTACTTTTTATTACAATTATTAGAAAATGCTGTGTGAGAGACCTCTCTCTTTTTTTCTTTTTCAAAAGCCCGAGGGTTGAGGTTAGTGTTTATGAATGTTAATGAACCCTGCCTAAAATTACTTTTTCTTTTCTCTTTCTTCACTCTGCTATTTGCATCTTGAAGCGAGTCAACTGGATGAAAAACCGTGCCCTGCTCTGATCGTTTATATTTTGTACCTTCTCGATTCCCAGTGTCACGACCTCTCCTCCCCTACGATTCACCCTCACCTTTATTCTTTCCCATGCTCCTCTTAATTTCCTTCTATCTAACTCTCTCTCTTCATTGTTCATCTTCTCCGATCCATTTCACTCACTTTTTCATCTTTTCCTACATCTCGCTTTATTTTAACCTCTTCAAAACGCTCTATATCTCTTACATCTTTTTCATCTCTTTCTTCCAATAATTCTCTCTTTTTCTCTCTTTTTTTTTCCTTGATACACAACTTAAATGCCGTGCAGCGACGGCAGTAGAAAAACGACAGGGTAGCAGGTAAGGGAGCAATGTCAATGACGATAACGACGAGAGGAAGGGTGTGGACTAGAGCTTGGGTGGGTGACTGCAGAATAACACAGGGAGTCAACGTGGTCCCGAGTCGTGGCTTCCTCGCAACCAGACTGTCATTCAAATGATTGATAGAACCGCTCGAACGCCAGTCTTCAGAAAAACAAAACAGCTGTCCCTGAGAGACAAAAGACTGACTCACACACGGTGTATAACAGGGTTGGGCCAGATTACCCACGACAACAAAGGCAACGGTTTAAACTCCTAAAGTTAGTAAGAAACATCCTTAGACTTCCTATCAACAATATAATTGCATCTGAATACACTGGCGCTCTTAAAAAGAAATAGAGAAAAGGGCGGAACTGTTGCAAGTAGCATTTTATAAGTATCTGTATGTAAGAGGCACCATGTTATTTTTACAGCTTCAAGAAATTCACAATGGTAATTCGTATATAGAGAGAGATTGTGAACGTAGTCAACATGCAGTGTTGATTCCTGACACTTTCACGCCTCAATACAATCTTTAGACTGAGATTGGTTTAAAGATAACATTGAGGCGTGAAACTGCCAGTTACTATGCAGTGTTGAACCCTATATCTACAATGCCTATATCTATAAACGCTACAGTACGGTAAAATATATATATATATATATATATATATATATATATATATATATATATATATATATATATATATATATTTTTTATAAGTTATTTTAGTGGATACTCGTATTTGAAATAGACACTCCATTTTTTTCCTTAGAAAATGTCATTGCGTCCATAGCAAAGAAAGTGTGCTCCTCAGCAGGAATCGTTTCTGCGCCCCCCACTTTGTAGGGTATAGTAAGGCTCTCTCCCCATGTTAATTGATGTACATTTCATCACCAAGATATTTTTCTCGAAAGCCCATATCTGCTCATTTTCATATCCAAAATGTAAACAAAGTAATTTCTAAAGAATTAATGGATTTATTTTTATTTATTACATCAAACGTTATTATAGTGCATATTCGTATTTGAAAGAGTTTATTTAAATTTTTTACTTTAAACAGTGTATACCCGTTAAAAAATAATTTCAAACGCATTTTACGATTCTAGTTAGTTTAATTCATATTGGATACTTTAAAAAAAAAAAAAAAAAAAAAAAGAAAGGCCATAATCACATTGAAACACCGGTTCTCGTACGATCACCGAAATTAAGCAACGTCGATTCTGGTCAGTACCTAGAAGAGTGACCACTTGTGAATACGAGATGCCGTAAGCCTCGATGTGCGGGTGATGTAATTCCAATTCCAGTCATGTTTGTTATATTCACTTACACGCAAATAAATTTGGGGAAGGTATGAATCCACCTCTCCTTCCTCCATCTATGGATTAATTAGGACTTGCATCAGTAATCATTATTTCTAAAAGATTCTTACAATCTAAAAATATTTTCTGACTAACGTGCAAAAGGTTGATAAGCCGTAAATCAATGTAGATAATAAACATGCACAAATATGTAAATGGTAAAAACTTGCTGGATTTTGAACTTTACAAATGTTTACAATCATTGTAACCCTTCATTTCAAATCTGTATGTATGAAGGCCTTGCATATTATGGAAAATAAATCTTTAAACCCTTCTTAAAATGCTTGCTTTTATTGCATGAAAATATGCAATGGATTCATTCGGTAAAACATTGATGTATCGTCGGGGAGTGCCAAACGCTTTTAAAAGATTTTAAATATAGGTTAAGTAATAGATATACGTATTCATATATATCTAATAAGTACTTTGCTTCGCTTCTTGACGAAAGTGATTCTGTCTTAGTAAATCAATACAGACGCACAATATAAAAAGGACGCACACGATGACACATATATAATCTCTCAAAAAAATTCGAATGCAACTTTACGAATAAAAAAAAACAGGATATCATCTTTCTGTGACTTAGAAATGATGTCATGTACATGCGTACACAAGGGTAACAAATAGATGCACACAGATATTTGTAAGGCAATAGAGAATAAAACTCTACCACCCACATTTTACAAAATTACTCTTATCTTTTAAAAGAGTACGTACAGGATAGTATTAAGAGATCTGACAGAGTTTATAAGATTACTTTGTCACACTGAACCACTACATATATATTTTATTTTTTTAAGAGGAGAGAACTATCAAGTAACATATGCAGTGCTCAGTTAGAGTGCTAAAAATGTAATTTTATATATATATATATATATATATATATATATATATAGAGAGAGAGAGAGAGAGAGAAATGGAGACGAGTACAGAGAAATCGACACGGAGGAAGAGAGAGACAGATAGAAAGCAATAGAGAGCAGTAGAGAGAGAGACAGATAGAAAGCAATAGAGAGCAGTAGAGAGAGACAGATAGAAAGCAATAGAGAGCAGTAGAGAGAGACAGATAGAAAGCAATAGAGAGCAGTAGAGAGAGAGAGACAGATAGAAAGCAATAGAGCAGTAGAGAGAGAGACAGATAGAGAGCAGTAGAGAGTAGAGGGCAGAGATAGATAGAAAGCAATAGAGAGCAGTAGAAAGAGAGACAGATGGAGAGCAGTAGAGAGAGAGACAGAGAGAAAGTAATAGAGAGCAGTATAGAGAGAGACAGATGGAGAGCAGTAGAGAGAGAGACAGAGAGAAAGTAATAGAGAGCAGTAGAGAGAGAGACAGATGGAGCAGGTGGAGAGAGACAGAGAGAAAGTAATAGAGAGCAGTGGGGAGAGAGAGACAGATGGAGAGCAGTGGAGAGACAGAGAAAGTGTAGAGAGCAGTGGGGGGGAGAGAGACAGATGGAGAGCAGTAGAGAGAGAGACAGAGAGAAAGTAATAGAGAGCAGTATGGAGAGAGACAGGATAGAAAGCAGAGAGCAGTGGGGAGAGAGAGAGACGAGCGGTGGGGGAGGACGGATGGAGGCAGTGGGGGGAGGACGGATGGATGGGGGCAGTGGGGGAGAGGGAGACGGATGGGGCAGTGGGGGAGGACGGATGGGGAGCAGTGGGGGGACATGGGGGCGGTGGGGGGAGGGGACGGATGGGGCGGTGGGGAGGACGGATGGGGGCAGTGGGGAGACAGATGGGGCAGTGGGGAGAGGGACGGATGGGGGCGGTGGGGGGGAGACGGATGGGGGCGGTGGGGGAGAGGACGGATGGGGGCGGTGGGGAGAGAGGACGGATGGGGGCAGTGGGGAGGACGGATGGGGGCGGTGGGGAGACGGATGGGGGCCGGTGGGGACGGATGGGGACGGATGGGGGGCAGCGGGGGGGTGAGAGGACGGATGGAAGCAATGGGGGCGGTGGGGAGAGAGAGACGGATGGGGAAGCAATGGGGGCGGTGGGGAGGAGGACGGATGGAAAGCAATGGGGAGCGGTGGGGAGGACGGATGGAAAGCAATGGGGGCGGTGGGGAGAGACAGATGGGGAGCAATGGGGAGCAGGTGAGGGAGGACGGATGGAAAGCAATGGGGAGCGGTGGGGAGGACAGGATGGAAAGGATGGGGGGCGGTGGGGAGGGACAGATAGAAAGCAATGGGGGAGCAGGGGAGGGAGACAGATGGGGGCAATGGGGAGCAGTGGAGGAGACGGATGGAAAGCAAATAGGGGGCGGTGGGAGAGGACGGATGGAAAGCAATGAGAGCAGTGGGGGAGGACGGATGGAAAGCAATGGGGGCAGTGGGGGACAGATGGGGAAGCAATGGGGAGCGGTGGGGAGAGACGGATGGAAAGCAATGGGGCAGTGGGGAGGACGGATGGAAAGCAATGGGGAGCAGTGGGGAGGACAGATGAAAGCAATGGAGGCAGTGGGGAGACAGATGGAAAGCAATGGGGAGCAGTGGGAGAGACAGATGGAAAGCAGTGGGGGGCAGTGGGGAGGACGGATGAAAGCAATGGGGAGCAGTGAGAGACGGATGAAAGCAATGGGGGCGGTGGGGAGACAGATGGGGGAGCAATGGGGGCAGTGGGGAGAGAGAGACGGATGGAAAAGCAATGGGGGATCAGTGGAGAGAGAGGACGGGGGAGAAAGCAATGGAGGCAGTGGAGAGAGAGGACGGATGGGAAAGCAGGGGAGCGGTGGGGAGAGAGACAGATGAAAGCAATGGGGGCAGTGAGAGAGAGACAGATGGAGAAGCAAGGGGGAGTGGTGGGAGAGACGGATGGAAAGCAATGGGGCAGTGGGAGAGAGACGGATGGAAAGCAATGGGGAGCGGTGGAGAGGACGGATGGGGAAGCAATGGGGCAGTGGGGAGAGAGAGACAGATGGAAAGCAATGGGGAGCAGTGGGGAGAGACAGATAGAAAGCAATGGAGGCAGTGGAGAGAGAGATGGAAAGCAATGGGGAGCAGTGGGAGAGAGACGGATGAAAGCAATGGAGAGCGGTGGGGAGAGAGACAGGATGGAAGCAATGGGGGCAGTGGGGGAGAGAGGGACAGATGGAAAGCAATGAGGGCAGTGGAGAGACGGATGATAGGAAAGCAATGGGAGCAGTGGAGAGAGACGGATGGAAAGCAATGGGGGGCGGTGGAGAGAGGACGGATGAAAGCAATGGGGGCAGTGGGGAGACAGGATGGGGAAAGCAATGGGGGCAGTGGGGAGAGACGGATGGAAAGCAATGGGGAGCGGTGGGAGACGGATGGGAAAGCAATGGGGGCAGTGGGGAGAGACGGATGGAAAGCAATGGAGGGCAGTGGGGAGACAGATGGGGGGAAAGCAATGGGGAGGTGGGGAGAGACAGATGAGAAGCAATGGGGGCAGTGGGGAGGACGGATAGAAAGCAATGGGGGCAGTGGGGAGGACGGATGGGGAAGCAATGGGGGCGGTGGGAGGACGGATGGGGAAGCAATGGAGAGCAGTGGAGAGAGACAGATGAAAGCAATGAGAGCAGTGGGGAGACACGGATGAAAGCAATGGGGGAGCAGAGAGAGAGAGAGAGACAGCAATTGAGGGGAGCAGAGAGAGAGAGAGAGACAGAAAGCAATTGAGGGGAGCAGAGAGAGAGAGAGAGACAGAAAGCAAGTGAGGGGTGTAGAGAGAGACAGAAAGCAATAGAGGGGAGTAGAGAGTGAGACAAAGAAATAGAGGGGGAGTACAGAGTGAGACAAAGAAATAGAGGGGGAGTACAGTGTGAGACAAAGAAATAGAGGGGAGTACAGAGGAGAGACAAAGAAATAGAGGGGAGTACAGAGGAGACAAAGAAATAGAGGGGGAGTACAGAGTGAGACAAAGAAATAGAGGGGGAGTACAGAGTGAGATAAAGAAATAGAGGGGGAGTACAGAGTGAGACAAAGAAATAGAGGGGGAGTACAGAGTGAGACAAAGAAATAGAGGGGGAGTACAGAGTGAGACAAAGAAATAGAGGGGGAGTACAGAGTGAGACAAAGAAATAGAGGGGAGTAGAGAGAAACAGCGAGAAAAGGTGGCGTAAATCAGAAAAAAATGTTTCAAACGAGACATTACAAAGTAAAATAATTACCCAGAATTCATAATATCGTTGTCACCTGTAATTTTAAACGACTATCTCACTCTTTGCATAAAACGTCCATTTTCTTTTAATGCTATTAATTTATTATTTGATTCTTTTTATTTAATATTCGATAAAAATTGATTCTGTTTAGTAATGTAGACGACCAACTGCCGTGAAATATTACTTTCCATTGTTAATTAGGAAAAATTCAAGTAAGTATATTTACAAGCGGTTAGCTGAATATCCACCCCGAAAACAGCTACTTAATCCATTGAACATAATGTTCCATTAATGACAGAATCTGGTACATGGCAAAAAGAAATAGACGGATGACTGCCAAGAGAAAATTTCATCTTTGCTTACTACGATGCTAGAAAAAAAATGTATAGAATGGATTTATAATGATTTTGCTACACTAATGTAACTTTCCCTCCTAATTCCTCATGTAGATTTGAACACTTTTAGAAGTACATGCGGAAACACCTGCGTTTAAACTCTAATAAAGAAGTAAAACAAAAGAATCAAATGGATCTTGAAACTATTCCTTTATTTTCTCAATACATTAATTTATTCTATATAATTAGGTCGTCAATTTATTAAATTGCCACGCCCTTTTTAGCGTGTCATTATATGCCGCTGTAATGTCTAAAACTACACGAATAATCCAGAAAAATACTTTAAACATTATTTTAAGTTTTTACCTAATAAGTTTTTCAGAGTTGTTGCCACTCTCTCTAAATGTAATTAATGTGAATATGACAAATATGGAAATATGTACTTAAAATCAAAGATAATTTTGTTTATTAATGTTTGATTAGCTAGAAGGATGTTTTTCAAAATTACTTTCATTCTTTCTGTATGCAGATAATATTGCAAGATTTTCATTTTTGTTTATGAGATACTAAATTCCATTCGGGAATGCTTTTAAAAGTTCTCATCCTTTTGAATGAGTTATGCAGATGATGTGAACAAACATTGAAACATTTATAGCATCTCTCTACATATTACTGAAAAAGTATCATTCGTATAGATAATGCCAAGTTTGTATAATTAACTACCAATATTGGAAATGACGAACTTCAAATTTCAGCCGAGTTATTTTTATTTACTACTTCGCACTAATGGTTTTGGGGAAAAGCATTCACCCACTTCTCCGTATATATCACTTCAGGGAGCATATCTGCTTGCTGATATAATCAGTAACAGCAATAATAATGATACCAGGAGTTTAATACAATAATTTGTAAAAGCCTAACTATCGGATGTTATTTGGGAAAAAATGAGTACAGTAATCCCCACTGTCATGAAAAATACCTTAAAAGGCACAAAATAGGATTCTGTAATAATTGTTTGTTTTACCTTATATAAAAAGCCCATGAGTACATAAACCCTATTCGCCATTTCTACAGGGGATATTGACAAAATTGTTGGATAAAGCATTGAATGTTACTGAAATTTCACATTTTTTCATGCATTTATTACGAATTTCTGAAATTCTAACATTGTGTAATGTGGGTCTTCTAAACCTACAAATATGATTTTATATATATATATATATATATATATATATATATATATATATATATATATATATATATATATATATATAAAGTTTATTAATGTCTTACAAATAGAGAATTGAGACATTGTTAATGACCCTGAAGAACAAAATACCATTTTAATGGCATAAATGACCCTCTCCCAAAGTAATCTCAGATCACTCCGCTTGACTGGAGGTAAGAATGCGAGTCATAAATTACGATTAACCTTCAGTTATAACAAAATGTGAAATAAAGATGTTGAATTTTATAAAAATTATTTTTCTTGTGTATCATGCATTATTTTCTTCATAAATTATTTGAAGGAGCATTTTTTGTAAAAGTTACAATCATTTTCACTGATTTATACAAGTACCGCATTTCTCTGCATCAATAAGAAATGATTATTGATTTTTAGTATTAGGTTTAGGTTTTAGTAGCTAATTGTTGGGTACCACTTTCAAGTTCCGTGTTAAAATTTTTCTTAATAATTGTAAGTTAAGAATAGCATACTCGCTCCCACCCAAGACACAAGGTGCGCAATTTCTAGGCCTTTTAGTTGGAATAAAGTTGTCCTTTCTCGTTTTATTAGGAAATATTACTAAAACTTAGATGATATGTTAAATGTTACTAGAGCTTTATCCATATTCTCCATTTGATTAAGTTTCATTTTATGCATTTATAAAAAAATTATGAAATTCTATTATAAAAGAGGTCGTATATGTTATCATATGCTGTACTTTTTTATGTTCAATGCTTTTAAAATTTTATCGGAGAGACAAGATTTTAAGAATGCTAAATTGTTTTTATGGTCCTTGTCCTCAACACGCGTGTGATTTGAAATTTGCACATTTCACAAACAAAAGGAGTTTTTCACATGGCAACATGAAAAACTTTGCGATAACAAATGGGTTCATTGACGAAAATTTGCCGGCAGAGCCGACACAAAAACTGCTCATCTGGACGGAATATTTCGGGAGACAAGATATTGCCGAGGAAGTTACGAGCGGGTTTGCATGGTGGTTGAAAACATGAAAGAAAGCAATACATCATAGAACGGCGAGTGTATGGAAGCGCGCGCTAACCTTAAGTATTATGCATGGCTGATATTGAAAGAGTTGTTCGCTTGGGTTGTTTCTGATTTACAACTCGATAACACAGTCATAAACTTAATTTGATGTGAGTAATTATGCTTTCTTGTCTTGCCTGTATCTTTATTTTTTATTTTTTGTTTATATTTTCTCATCTTTTGCGATTCATTTTCTTCTACTCCCCTTCATATTTTACTTTTCTCTCTCATGCTCAACTTTTTCTCTGTATTTCACTCGTTCCTTCCTTTTGACTTCTAGATTCACCAAGTTTATGTATGAGTATTTAGCTTAGCCCAGTACGCTGTGTGTATCATCTCCCTATAGTAGAAACAATGTGAAAATAATTTGCTAACTACTGATCCATGTCAAGGTACTTTAACCTTTGTTAGTAATGTTTTACTTTAATATTTAGCAATTGGCAATTTAAAGTTTCATGATTAGTCAAGTAAATTTCTGAATACCTATCAAGTAACTACTAGGACATTCTGGTTTTAATAATATTTCTATGGATAACAAGTACAAGGTCGTAAACTAAAGGCTGTAAGAATTTAATAGAAACGTATGTAAAGATCACAGTAGACTTCTTGTTCATTGCTTGGAATGTGGAAAAATCAGTTGAAGAGGAATTAGATTGATCATAAAATATTTTAAAAGCTCACGCAGAATAGAAAACCTATATTTGCATATTTGAATTTTGAATCTTATAACTTTTAATGCTGACCTTTTAATTCAATTTTTTAAATTAACTTTTTTCATTTTTACTTACAAAACACTCAATATATAAAAAGACAATTAAGAACTAAGTTTTAAATTGTGTATTTGAAAACTTCCCGGTATTAATACTGTGATAATCATATACACTAATTACGGGAGTTAAACATATTTACTAAGTTTAGCTGATTCTAGAATAAGTTCATATCTATGGGGCATTCAACAAAGATGAAACTCTTTATAGTGGCAATGTACGTCGAAACTACTGTCCCATGGTGATGCATCTCTCATTTTATACAAAATGCAGAGAAATTAAGGAAACACAAATGGATGAGCATATCTACAATTTTCTATATGACCGTGCAATAGTTTAAACAATTTAAGAAGCCAATGTAGAAGTATTAGAAATGGCTTCTTACATAAAACGTTGATTAGTGCTTAGTTTGCTATCGCAATGAGTTTAGACCTCAATAACTTTTCTACTGCTATGCAGACATATCGAATAAATCTATGTTTATTAAATATAAGACAATCACCATAGATCAGTGTTTGGTAAGTTAGTGTTATAGGTGTTATAGTGCTGTGGTCTTTCTACTAGAAACTTTGAATATTCACACAAAATCATGTATCAGACTAAGTTAAGGTGTATATAACACATGGAGGAGTGCATCCTTCTTACATATTTACACCTATAAGCTTTCAGTCTCATAAAACAGTAATCTCGTAACAGATTAAGACATTGATGGCGTTTTCAGTTGAATAATAATTACCAAACTTCTAACGCAAATCATTTCTACTGAATTGCATTTGATGCCATTGAATATCCACCTTTTATGGACGAATGTAATAAGATTGATTCATACTTTTTGTCATATAATTGGTGAATCTATGTTTAGTAAATAACTACGAGGTCACAGTTAAGAGAGATTCTTTGTCCCAATTTAGCCATTGAAAAACTAAACCAAGCGTATCGATCTTTAAGATCAAGAATCTGCGTTTTTACAAATTACTCGTTAAACTTAATAGACTGTTGATAAATACAAACGGATTTATGTAAGCACATTCATTCTCGTTTGAACAACTTAATGGCGACAGAAAAGCGCGTTCTGGGAAAGAACAATGCGAGAAGTTTTAATTAGTTTTTGTTTACATTTTCTCCCCACCCCACGAAATAAAATATTCAAAGTAAATACGATACATTGGAGATTTCCTTTCCCATTCAAGGGCTTCGAAAACTAGAATTGTTCCAATTTTTTTCCCCTTTCTCCCTTTCGTCTCTGAGGAGCCGCTGCCTATATTTAAGAATTTATAATATCCACTCTACCAGAAAAGTAAGTTTATTTTTACAAAAATAAATAAACGCATTAAGCTTATGAAATAGTTTAGAGTGGGTTATTACACACTCTGAATTATTTCTATAAGTTTAATCCCTTACTTTAACGTAAATTTTAAAAATAACTTTTTTTCATCACGCGATTTTAAACTTGATTTTAGAAAAAAAGGATATTTTTCACACACACACATTTTTTAAAAATCATTTCACCCCAAACAATGAAGTAAAAGATTAAGACAAGTGTAAAATAAGAAAAAAAGAAACCTTATTAAGGAGCGAGAACAATAAAAGAGGTAATCATGAAAACAGTAATAGATAATGATTGACATTGCATTCAATTTTTGGGAGATCAAAGTCGGTTGGGAAGCATGGAGTACGAGAGGAAAAGAAGAAGAATAAAAGTTACGGGTGCATCTAACCAACTACAATCTATATATATATATATATATATATATATATATATATATATATATATATATATATATGCGGCTTCATGGAGCGTTGTTTTTGACCTTAGCTTTCACGCTTTTCCGATCTTCAGAAGAACTGGTTTATTTTTTAAAAAGGAGATCTGTTTAAGCTTTATTTGTTCTTTTGTTTTTTATTTGTGCGTAGTTGGAGGGGTGGACATTTCTTGTTCTGTGTTTGGGATGATGTTTGCGTATAGGCACACACATTTTGGTTCATACATAAACACATATTCATAATCTTGATCAGGCGCAGTTAATGTGTAATAGCAAGATTAATCGTTACATTATAAACCTTTGGCATTCATTGATGACACAGCTTTACTGTCAGTTGGAATTTATAAAATCTCTTTGTTAAAACAGATTTTCAGGAAATAGTATATAAAATTCACTAACGTTTATGACTGAATAATATCCTTGGAGGTTACCTTCCTAATTTAATGGTGGCAGAATGTTCCGGACCATGGGATATTCCAGGCCACCTGATTATAGAGGTTTAACTTTCTAACAGATGGTCAAATGATAAAGAATTAGCAGATTGTGTTGCGTTCATCTTTTATTTGAAATCCTGGATTTTGTTGTGAATGAAACACTAACTTCTAACATCAGTGGGAAATAAGTATCTGTAAGAGGATTTGACTACACCATTTTTTGGTCCGTATTGTTTGTTCATCATATATTTAAATGTGAGTAAATAAAATACCTTATACACTCTCTCCAGAATGGGATCAATTTTATATATATATATATGCCTATAAAATGTGTTGCACATCAATGAACCATGAGAAAAATCCGATATCAGTATTAGTCAATTTCCTTTTCACCCTCTCGATAATTTAAAAATAATGTTTTATGTAAACATATAAAACTAATAACATAAAAAGAATGGGTGTAGTTAAATACAAACTGACAAAAAGGAGAAGCATGTGCATTATTTAATCACAATATTAATATCATGAATCTTCCCACTTGTTAGTGATAGTTTATCGATTTCCAGTGACATCACTTTTTATATAGAATACTTGTTGCACCTACTGTAGAGCGATGGTCAGCATATTCATTACTCTAATACGCTAAAGAGGAAAGTTCAATTTTTACCAGATGACCCATTACTGTGATCAGTCTTGTTAAATATTTACTTCAGATTTAGAGAAATTTGGTTTTCCTTCTGTTCACTTAATTATGCATTCATTTATGGATCTGTGAGTAGTATGACGGTTTATAGTCGGAAAATTAAATCACCGGTTCTAATTCAAATTTCGTTCGATTCTTTTCCGGTCACTTCGCGTTTATGCATTTAAAAAAGCCCCAATCATCATCCTTATAAGTTAAATAGAAAGGCACATTAGGTTCTCTTGCCTTGCTTGTCAACCAGTCTAGGAGAAAGAAAACGAAATTCGAATATGAGAAAAATTCTTTGGCGACTACAGCATTTCTCTTATCATTTCTCCCGGAAAGAGTAGCATAGTATACACAAGCCTTCAACACTATAATCAAATTATTTTGTGGTAATAGTTTGGCAGCTCACTTCTAAATTGAACTGTTGGGTTCTCTTCTGTCGAAAACGTTAGCATTTTAAAGAAGTATTAGAACATTGCAAAATTTCATGCACGATTTTCATTAGTAATATAAAATGGCAACAAGTTTGCAGAAAGATGGGAGATAATTGTTAAAAATAATGGGGACTATGTATTTGACTAATAATTGTTTTCGCAGGTATATAAAGTTTTGTTTGCAATTTTCTAATCGGGCATGGACTTTTGAAATGTAATATTTTAAATGAAAGTTATCTTGATATTATCCACACAATTGTATGTTCTTTTTTTGTCAAAAATATTTCAGGGTATATATCCTGATGAATGACAGGAGTGCATTCGTGAAAATAGTGTCTTAAAAGGCAATAATTATATTTTTTTGTTGAGAATACGAAAATGAATATCAGACTCACTACATTAAGGAATCGGTCTGCGTGATGAGCTTCCTCATATTTGTAGTAACAAAGATAACTCTCTTTTGAAAATTTCATAACTCTTTAGGGCATAGGGGATCATGGCTATGCATCGATTACTTGTCTTGATTAACGGTAAATTTCTATGACTTGTGAGAAAGATTGGTTTCCATTTGTCTTCCTCACGGTGTCGCCTTCCCCATGATTTTGAATTTCCGTTAACGTGTTCAGTTTTGAAAATCTATAGCCAAGAAGAGAAGATATGAATTAATATATTTCCCAAAGACTCTGTTGCATTCGCTTTCGCACGAAAACGAAACTAACTTTGTCCAGAGATTCCATTTTCTGCATAAATACCTGTTACGTTGCCTGCCTATTTTATTTACTAAGCCTTATATTGAGACGGTCAATAAGGACTGAACTCACTAGTCGCGTAAATTAGTCTGAAGGATATTTATATTCAATATGAGACTTGTTCTGAATGTTCATCTAAAATGTCTATCAATATTAGATGTCTCGTCATCAGTTATGTAAGAGATCGATTCAGAACGCCATGAAATATTATTTCTAATTAAAACAGAGTATTTTTATTATATACAATGACGACGTAAAGTGTAATAGTCGAATCTGAAATCTCCTTTCTAAGATTATCAACTCGAATTTACATTATAGTGATCTCCACGCCGACTAAATTTTTCGGAAAAGTAAGAAAAATAAAGCAGATAAATAAACAGAGTAATTTTTTATCAAAAACAAAAGCATTATTTAATAATGATTATCTGTACAGTAATACAAATTCTGATTATATGGTAGAAATTAAATAATAAGTTACAGTGTGTTTACACTTTCAACTCATTATAACTACTTCAACACTTACTTCATTACCAAACGATTTCTCGTGTTACGAAGAAATTGTTTCTTTTTTTTTTTTGCGATATGCTACTAAAAATTTGTATCGGCAGATTTCGATACACATTTGTTATGTTGGGCATAGACAATTAGGAAAGATAAAATCTGGAATTCGTGTAAGAAGTACTGAAACAAATGTGACATAAATACATTGAAACAAGCGATAAAGTACGTTCTAATGTAAATTTTCTCCAAGGATGGTGCAAGTAAACATCAAAATATTAACAAAATTTTCCGTTGATTTAATATCTATTAATTAGTTCCTTAGTACATTTTCGTACTTTCTGTGTTTTTCATTCTTTCATAGAAATTAGAAGTGTGTATATATATATATATATATATATATATATATATATATATATATATATATATAATATATTATATATACACTACCCAAATTACCAACGCCTTGCTACGTGTCACGCATTGATTGATATTAAACCATTGTTATATAATGGTGGAGAAATATTAAAATATTATTTCACTATTACTCAATAGTCTTGTTAATGTGACCTCCATCTTTTGGCTTTCTTCTATATTTTGGATAGGAGGCATTCCCTTGTTGAAAATTAAGGGGAGATTTGTGCAAAAACAACTTTATCTGATTCATTTGATATGTATTTGATGCAATACTTGATTGAATTAATTGACGAGAAGATTTCAACATTGATATGACAGTTAAATTGTCGCAACAAATATGTACTGATTGGTGATTTCTTGCTCAACTTGACGTCTATACTTTCTAAATTTGATCTTTCCGATGTCACCTCAACCTTCTGGCTTCTTCCGTATATATTCTGGATAGAAGTCACTCTATTGTTGAAATTTACATTTAAATTAAAAGGAGGGAATTTTAGTGGCGGGGTTTGTGCCCACCGGGGACCAGGTTTGATCAAAATGAAATATACTTATCCAAGTAACCTGGGTAATGTGTATTCAGAATAGATATGGTTATGTGGGCATATCTCCAAAACCCTTGCACGAGTTCGATTACAGACAGAGGGTACAACTATATATATATATATATATATATATATATATATAGAGAGAGAGAGAGAGAGAGGGGTGACAGTCACGTATCTTAAGTTATTATTTATAAATTGTGTTCAATAATTTATTAATATTAAAGGATATTTTAAGAAAAAATACTTTTCATACAGCCAATTGAATGTATATAGTTTTGGGTAGAATTTGCACATGACACACACACACACACACACATACATACGTAAAAATGTGAGTGAGTGAGAAAGAGACAAATTACTTCTTTACTTTAAAAAAAAAAAAAACACTTGAGCAGGGAGAAATAAAATGAGTGAAACATACAGAATCTTTCCTTTTTCTGTCATACATATATATCTATGTGTATGTATGAGTGAAATATATACATACACATATTTGAAGCTTTCGCTTTCGGATATTTTCCAGGTATTAAACGACAGAACAATCCCTAAGGTGATTATGTATATTTTTTTTTCGATGTTAGACATAAGGAATTCTTTTAAAAGAACACTGCTCACACCATTTCTTTGGAATTTCTGCTGCTTTATCCCCAGTACATACGAGAGAAAGTATGTTCTAACGAGGGGCAAGTAATGAGGCTTTAATTAAACCTTTTTATGTCATATTTTTAACCCATTAATTCCCACTGTATAATACTAAAAAAAAGGTTAAATCCTTTGTTATTTGTTAAATCCTATTTTCATTACAGGTTTCAAAAATATTCCCATATTAATTAGAGGTTGCTTAAGAAAAAGAAAATCCAGTTTTTATCAAAGGTTTATAAAATTTTGGTATTAATTAATTTTACCTATAACCCGAAAATGGGAGAGCAAATATGAGAGTAAGTCAGTGTCGAACTTCTTTCTTACTCATAGTTTACATTATTCAAAAGTACTAAATGTGTTTCATCTAAGATTAATTGTAAACATTGCCAAAACATCTACTACTCCCCACAAACATTGGAGTATTTTAGGATTATTTTTCCTCAATGATTAAAATTTTGAAACATTCTGGCTTCCTTTTAGCATACATAATGACTAAATATAAAGAACTACCAATTTGGATCCGACAAAAACAACTTTTAGAGAACAAATAAATAAGGCTTTATGACATCCTAATTCATATATAATGGTCATATCATGTCAAACAACGTTTTACGAGGTTTCTTTTCCTGTATTAATTAAATTAACTGATACCTCTCGCTATGGGGAGGATTTTAAGTGGCTTTATATAGAAAATCTACATAGGGCCGGCCATTAGCACTTATAAGTCAGGGATTTAAACTAGTTATTTATTGATCATACCTTATTTAAAAAAAAAACAATTTAATTTAAATATTGGGAAGATTTTATAATTTCAGGTAGTCATATTTCCCATAAACACACACTACTTTCCCATAAACGTCACACAATTTTTTTTGCATCAAAATAAAAGATATAACACCGTACTATGTTTTCGAGAAGACTTAATAACCGTCGTCGATTAGTTGATACTTAAGGCCCCCTGGTGGTCTCTGTTAATACTACAAAATTAATCGAAAAAATCCAGAGGTAAAAATTCATGACTTTTGTTTCTCGATAAGGAGTTTTCAGCTAGCATGTTTAATTTATACTTTTAAACAAAAGCTGACACTTAGTTAATCTGACGGTCACAAAATAAGTATTTCGCTTACATTGGAAGAACTTTGGTAAAGATAGTTAAGAATTGGAATTTTCGACAACGAAAATTCTAAAAAACATTTTCCGTGGTTCTACTACAGAAAATCTGATTGCACTAGCCGCTCTGAAGTTATGCGATAGAATAAGCAGACAAAAAAAAAAAAGAAAAAGAAAAAAAAAGATGATAAGTGTAGTACTAGATAGGCGGCTAGGTTTCATGATGTTACAGTTGTAACCGTAAGTTCTATGCAACCTGTTTCTTCACTCGAACTTCTCGCTTGTAGACCTTTCTTCCAACTTCTTACTTTGCAGTCAACTTTTGTTTTCAAAAATTTAAATACAATGTCAATCGTTATCTTGTCTTAATCCCTGTTCTATTCATGCTCTCTCTCTCTTTAACATATTTCTTTTTCTCATATTCTTTCACACTCAGTAACTTCTACGTCCTAGTGTCTTTATTGTCTTGCATGGGGTAAAATGAAAAAAGATTATTTACGGAATTATTAATGAATATAAAATATTTTGAAATTTGCAAACTCTACATTGCCATAAAAGGGAAATGAGAAGAGTTTTTGTCCAATAGATACTTGAATATGTTCTTGTCAGAGAAAGCTAACTCTTCAGAACATCCTCAAAATTAGTCGTCCTTTTGTCGCCTCATACGAGCAAGCATACCAGACAGTAAACAAACAAAAAAGAAAGAAAAAAAAAAGAACAAGATATGTGCCAAGCATATTTTTTAGGGAAAAGACAATAACTAAAGAAAGTTCTACTTTTAGTGCCAGCAAATGTTAGACTTTATCTCCCCCCATTGATTTCTTGTACAAGATACAGAGAAGGGAGAGAGGGAGGAGAGAATCGAAAGCCACTGCAAATGAACATTTATCCACCGCCTCCACGTCCAGATAAAAAATATCTGACAGAACAATTCTGAAATAAACAAATAGAAAAGCTCCATCTGTCTATCAGTTTGAGCTTTGCTAAAAGTAGGCACAGAAAAAAAATATATATATAAAGAATAAAAAGATAGAAATATAAAACAGGGAATTTCAAAAGAGTTCTTTTTGTTTTACTCAATAAAAATAAGGTGATTTTTTTCTTTAAAAAATAACGGAATCAAATAGGGGTGGGCTGGGGTGTGTGTGTAATCTGAAAATGCTTCCGTTTCTTATGCAAAAATGTGTAGGCGCGCAGAACCAGATAACTACAACTGTACACATACAGTTGTGTGTGTGTGTGTGTGTATGCGCGCTCGCAAGTGTAAGAATTCCTTAAAATGTCTCTTCCCCGCTCACCTTCCTAAACTATTCAGATGCCATTTCTGACTATGAAACCCGGGATTCGGTAGAAATCATATAGATTTTTACTACTCGACCGACTGAGTGGAATGTCCTACACATGTCCAATGCGTCGAAAGCTATATCGTGTGGTTTCATGAAAGGTTTACAAGAAAGCCGGTCGACCTGCTGCTACTAGTGCTACGCACCCACAACTTCCCAACTTGCGGGCTTCTTCATGGTCGACTTACTGAATGATGTGAATTCGAAGCGTGGTACTGGGAAAGCTAAAGGCCAAGTAGGATAAATACAAACATATCTGTCCATTAAAAGTCGTATCTTGTCTTGTCTGAAAGCGTGCTTAAGACGCACACATTTATACATACATGCAAAGTATCAGACTCTAAACAAAATAGAGACGGCAAGAAAAAACAAAAAAAGGAGAGAAAATGAAACAGAGAAAAAGTGCTAAAGAGAAAAACAAAAAAAAAATAGTCAGTTTCGAGAGGGAGAGTCCATTGATTATATATATATATATATATATATATATATATATATATATATATGCAGAGAGAGAGAGAAGCAACCGAGAAAGTACGAAAAAACAAATGGGATAATGCTCATATTAACATGTCTTCACGTAAATGTTGAAATTTACATATGCATCCATATGCAAACACGGAAACACAGTCAAAACGCACACTGCACACACAGTACACAAAACTTGCTTAAGGCGGACGCGTACACGCATGCATATATCAATCACATACGGGTACAAGTTTAAATATATACATATGCATACGTAACCACAGAAAGTTATGCAGACAAGTATAGATTAAATACCCAGATATTTTTTGATTGCATTTAATGTTACCTTCAGACGGTGTATAATTGACATATCTTAAATAGAAATATTCAAATATAAAAATGAAATATAGATACTCTGCAAACACCGTGTGTGTGTGTGTGTGTGTTTGTAAATGAGATGTTTGGGCGCCCATTCCTCGACATGTATGGTAGTTCTCCGGAGAAAGAGGAACTGAAATATGGAAGAGTTTGGGTTTGGGTGTGGGAAGCAAGAATCGAACAGAAATAAGACGTCAAGAAGGAATAAGTAAAAAGACAGATCAAGTCGGAGACTTAGGAAATAAGGAAATATATATATATATATATATATATATATATATATATATATATATATATATATATATATATATATAATTTGTGTGTGTGTTTTTCAAAATAGCTTTCGAATATTGCCGACATGACAGCTAGGAAGAAAAAAAAGATGGAAATACTTTGGCAGAAACATACCGTACAAAATTCCACAATGCATTAGCCTAGCCACTAAACCTTCTATTATTTATTTATACGAATAAGAACTACCGTAGTTATCATGACAGATGAAAAAACGAAGAAGAAAAAACAGTGAAGTATTACGTTGCTTACAATGACATCAAGGCCCTCTTGCCGTTATTTTCAAGCAAACCCATTTATATATACAATTCCAAGCTAATAAATCGAACACTAATTAGATTCCCACTATATTTTATAAAACAACTGTTTATTTCATAATAGCTAGCTATCTAATTAGTTTCGCACTGATTATTTACTGGGAGCGCCCAAAAATGAATTTAGCCATGGTTTAGGCCCGCAACTTGTCCCCGGCTGTTTTCGTTTGTTTTTCGAATAACAACAACATATTACTGTCATCTGATGAAGCTTAGGCATGATAAGATTTTGTTTTTTGTTTTGTTTTTCTCTCTTGTTCCGAATCCTGATTCGATTTAGAACGAAAAAAAGAAAATTTGCTAATTATCTTCGTGTGTCCTCTATAAAGAAAAAAAATTATCGAAATGGTAAGGAATTTATTTCATAATCATATCAGACCATTTTGTTCTAATTAAACATTAACTTTGTCGACCTGAATCGTATTAATAATTACCTGCCAGTGATTTCATCTTGACAGAAAATCGAATCTAAACATCATTTCTTTAAGGAAAACTGAAAGGTGATTTGCAAAAGGCCAATTTCATTCAAGACAAGATCTGATTAAAAGATTCTAAAATAAACTGACGACAATTTTTAAATTTATAAAGATGTAGAAATCAGATTTTAAAATATCAACATTATTAGTTGAAGTTTCCTTCGCTGGTATCCAGAGACATCCGGAATACGACGATTAAAACATCATGTTTGTTATCGCAATAGAAAACTACATATATCTTTGTAGTTGTTCTATTTTATACAAAAAATATCATATCTGATTATAATCTAAGGAAAATCATTTATGGATTACTTTTTTTAATCATTTCTCTCCAAGCAAGGCAGTAAACCCACTAAGATGCTTGTGTGCGCGCGCGTGCGTGTGTGTGTGTGTGTGTGTGTGTGTGTGTGTGTGTATGTGTGAGTGATAATATGAGAAAAAACACTATTAATACGAGAGAACAATAAAAGAAAAGTAATTAAAAAGACAGAAGATAACGACTGAAATTGAAAATTTTGAAAATCAAATTTGACTGGAAAGCAAGAAGCGGGAAGAGAGATCCACAACCAAGAAGTTCGAGAGAAGAAATAGCATAGAAAGTACACTTCAAATGTTCATTGATGAGAACTTGTCGCCAATCTAATACTGCGCTTAAGTTCATAAAGTCTTGGTACTAAAGAGGAAAGTTCAACAGAAAAATTACCATAAGAGTATTTATGGAAAAGGCACAAGCAGTCTACGTTACGTCGGTGGAAAATGACTAGGTCAGAGATGCCAACTCAGAACTAATAACATTGCAGATTCTTCTTTGGATTTTATAACGAATATCTAAATATATAGCAGAAGCACCTGATCAGATGTGGCAGCAATATTCAAAGTGTGAACCAATGGTAGACTTGTATATCTTAAAATTGTCTATCACGACACAGTGAACCAACATTCCTCGCTTTCATAAATTATGACTGATGTATCGAATCGTAATTGACATTAATAGAGTAAATAAAAAAGACTTCCAGTAATTCTTTTTATTTCGTGATTATTATAAGAAACATTTCTTTTATTAGCACATCCCATCTGAATAGTGACTTCAGTGTTTAAGAGAACGAAATAAACTTTTTAAAAAGTCGATATAATGAGCAGTTACACTGGCTATTTCTACACAGCTGACTGAAGACCTCATCGAAAGTATTTATTTGAAAAAAACTATTAATGAAGTAATAATTAATTCAACTCACAAAGTTAGTTAATCAGAAAAGAAAAGAATATTTAAAAAATCTTAAACCAAATATAGCCAAATATTTCTATGATCTTAACAGATAATTCGTCAAGAAATAAGGAAAAATTAAATAAACTAGTATGAAATAGATTTCCCAGCTTTTCCGAGAAAGAAGAGTTAATATTCTCCTACTCAATGTTGGTCAATTTTGACGTTGATGAGTAATTGAAAATATTTCCAAATTAGAATTATGTCTAATGTGAAATCAAATATTTATAGATCAGGTTCAAATCCGGACTAAAATCAAACCAAATTATGAACCTGATGCTTTTGTTCTCAAATAATATTTGTTTTCATGTAATAAAATTATGTCTAATATGAGATCAAATATTCTCAAAAGTGGTTCAAATCAATTCTGTGATCAAACCAAAATAGGAACCTGATGGACTTGTTCTGAAGTCCTTTTTTGGATTAGACTCTTGTTTTCCCTAAGCAATGCACAATTGAGTTGCGTATCAGCTAAAGTGCATTCTAACTAGTAACTTTTTCAAACTTCATTTGCGATTATTTTCTTATCTGTTTTGAAATCTGGTTTCTAGGAACAAAAAGAGACATTTTTTACTTTCGTCTACCATATTTTTGTACTACATAATAAGACTTGTGCAATAAAAACAAAACCTATGACTGGATGAAACACAATGTGAGTATTTGCGTTGTGAAGAAAATGTAAGAACCTTCTGCTGATAAAAACCAATTCAACTTACCATTCAATTTACCATTTCTGTAAAACATCGCATTTCATACAGGCAAAAGACTGCCTTTAATCCTTTTTAGCAAATAAAAGTAAGCAAATTAATAAAGTCCCCAGGAATTTATTGGAATGATACATATCATTGGCTCAAATAAACAGCATAGGAATAACAAGACTAACTTTATCACACGGTGAAAGATTTCTAAAAGTTGTTGTAACGATAATAAACGTCTTTGCCTTACCCTACCAGTAACATCTGTTAGCTGTCAATGGAGATCAGGAAATACCAAGTATTCTCAATACTCCATCACTCCACTCATGTATTCTTTATTATATCTCACATTAATAATTGATAGCTTTCACTAGAGATCAAGGGACAGCAATTCTCGACCTCCACAATACTCTAATTGGTTTTGATAGTGGAGATGGTGTTGGTATTGCCATTATTATAAATGCCTATTTTGTTTTGAAAATAATGACCCAGTAATTGCCTCAAATTAATGATAGTTTGCATTTAATCATACATAAAATGACATTCTCACAAATAAAGGTAACTCATTTCCCGTCTAGCAAGACCAAAATAAAATTTTAAAGGTTGTTAAATCTAATCACATCATTGCAGGTTTTCAGGTTAATGATTTATCTATTATTGCATATTACCACTTTAAGGCGATGTAAATATAGGTAAAAGTGTTTTCTTACAATAACTACTTGAATTTTGTAATCTTTTAATTTCAATTTAGCCACATCCATAAAATACAATTTTCAACATTGAAAAGTAAAAATATGTTTAATTTTAGGACACATTTGGCCGTACTTTAATGATAAAGTATACATTCAGTAATTTTGGGCAAAACAGTATAACGTTATCATTTATTCACAAAATTTCTAAAACGGATTAACAGTCAGCTGTAATAGTCTTATTTTCAAAGTAATATTTTAATATAGTTAATTATGTGAAACTGTCCGCTGTCCTAGAGTTAACCGTCAACAAATTACCGATTTAGCACGAACGCAGGTGTCGAAATTGTAATCTTATCTTTGACGCAATATTTTCAGAGAAAATATTTAACAGATACAAAGACCGTAACTTGTTTTAATCTTAAATATCAACAATGCATGAGAAATACAAGGGGAGTCCTGAAAACTTATCAGCTTAACCCACTTCCCAAAATGTAGACGTTACTTTGTCATTGTAGCTGAAAAGATTTTTCTTTTGTTCTATGAAGTGCTCATTTTCATTATCTTTACGCTTACTTTTTAATTGGTTTCTCTTCATTGACTGAACCATATCAGCGGAAAGTGAGGAATTTTAACTGTTAAATTCCTTTGTGAAATTCTTCCTGCAGAAATAAACACCAAACATCATGATTGTCTGATGCAAAAACTGAAGGACAAGCGCCCATCATCCTTAACTGTGAAGATATAGTGTGTCAACTTCCAGTATCACAATTAGCACACCAAGATTCAAAATGCAACACAGGCATACGCATATATATTAAATACGCACGACAAAGTCACACGTAGACAATGCTTAACGGACAGTGAATCAGTTATTTTATAATATAGATGAGAATTTGGGTATACACTAGATTTTAAACAAGATAGTACCAAAGTAATTGAATGCCAATTGGAAACAATATATTGTGGAAATCTCAAATTTGATATTGCAGTATTTAAGTAATGATAAAACCAGAGTTCTTAAAGGCAGAAGAAAGATCATGACCATGGTCTTGTGATATAAGGAAGGTATTTTGATGGTAACTATATTCAGAAGTATCAAACAGCTAATTTAGAATACAATAATACCATGATGTAGTAATTAAAGAAAGCGTTGAAAGAAAAACGATTGAGGTTCTCTTTTGCAGAACAATGTACCTGCTTTCAGGGCTGATGACACGATGAAGGTACTGAAGAATTAGCTATTTCAGTGCATAGATCATTCATCCAATTCACCAGATTTTGCTTCATCTGATAATTTCCTGTTTACACATCTTAAAAGAATTTTGAAAGGCAGAACACTTTCGATTTATTTGAATATGATAGTAATATTTCAATGACTAAACATCACACTTTTAGGCAGGGAGAAATTTAGAAATATGTGCCAAGGATTTTGAAATGTGATGCACGTATTTAAGTTGCTATACCGTTTTTTATATATATATTTTTAATTGAGCAAGTAAGTCCTTTAATTTTTCTTTTCTCCGAGAAGGTACAATCTTTCTTTATTAAGACTACTCATCCTAGGTCGGTTGTTATTAATTACACTGATTAGGAAAATATAAAAAGCGATATCAACTCACTACAAATAACATTTTTAGTAATAAGAAATAAAATTGTATATACATCCCTTTTTATCGCCGATCAATTTTAGAAATCAAATATTTTAACCACTTTTCTGTTCATTACTAAAATATATCCTAGAATAGGTTCAAATCAAGAGATTTTCTCACATGATTTATATCCGATTAAAAATACCCTTAAATCTGTTACTTGTATTTAAACAGAAAATCTCCTGATCACCAGTCCACTGCTCTTCTGCAGATCCTGGTGGTTGAACATAATGTAGGATGTTGTAACAGTTTTGTTTTAATTCTCCCCCTACCAACTCCACCCCAAAATACCGGCACAAGACAAACAATGTTGAAAAGTTCCATGGCAAATAGTAAAGTCAGATTTGTAATAACTCATTGGAGACTAAGAACCAGTTGGGGGTACTTGTTACAACTTTTAAACAGCATCATTGAAATGCATGCTCCCTCAGCGGTGGGTTAGTGGCCAAGCGGCAAGTATTACGTAGAACTCAGTTTGTGACAAAAGAATTCATGACCATCCTCGATGAAAACAAGCAGGTCTTTATGCCGTGTAAAGACAACAAAAGGAGAGACTTGGAACTCTTATAATTCAATAAGGGACAGTGGTAATTACATGGAAGGCTTTGCCACAAAATGTGGGCGGAGAAAATGTAAAGTAGAACTAAGCGGAGATGGAGAAACGAAAGTGAAGAAAAAGAGGGGGGTTAGGAAAAATGCTACAGAGATGCGGAGAGAGAAGGAAAAAACGAAGATGCAGCATAGAGAGGGAGAGGAAAAAACGAAGATGCTGTATAGACAGGGAGAGGAAAAAACGAAGATGCTGCATAGACAGGGAGAGGAAAAAACGAAGACAGGGAGAGGAAAAAAAAGGAAGATGCTGTATAGACAGGGAGAGGAAAAAAAAGGAAGATGCTGTATAGACAGGGAGAGGAAAAAAAACGAAGATGCTGTATAGACAGGGAGAGGAAAAAAAAAACGAAGATGCTGTATAGACAGGAGAGGAAAAAAAAAACGAAGATGCTGTATAGACAGGGAGGAAAAAAAACGAAGATGCTGTATAGACAGGAGAGGAAAAAAAAAAACGAAGATGCTGTATAGACAGGGAGAGGAAAAAAACGAAGATGCTGTATAGACAGGGAGAGGAAAAAAAACGAAGATGCTGTATAGACAGGGAGAGGAAAAAAAACGAAGATGCTGTATAGACAGGGAGAGGAAAAAAAACGAAGATGCTGTATAGACAGGGAGAGGAAAAAAAACGAAGATGCTGCATAGACAGGGAGAGGAAAAAAAACGAAGATGCTGCATAGACAGGGAGAGGAAAAAAACGAAGATGCTGCATAGACAGGGAGAGGAAAAAACGAAGATGCTGCATAGAGAGGGAGAGGAAAAAACGAAGATGCTGCATAGAGAGGGAGATGAAAAAACGAAGATGCTGCATAGAGAGGGAGGGGAAAAAACGAAGATGCTGCATAGAGAGGGAGAGGAAAAAACGAAGATGCTGCATAGAGAGGAGAGGAAAAAACGAAGATGCTGCATAGAGAGGGGAGATGAAAAAACGAAGATGCTGCATAGAGAGGGAGGGAAAAACGAAGATGCTGCATAGAGAGGAGAGGAAAAAACAACATGCTGCATAGAGAGGGGAGAGGAAAAACGAACATGCTGCATAGAGAGGAAAAACGAACATGCTGCATAGAGGAAAAAAACAGAACATGCTGCATAGAGAGGAAAAAACGAACATGCTGCATAGAGAGGAAAAAACGAACATGCTGCATGGAGAGGAAAAAACGAACATGCTGCATGGAGAGGAAAAAACGAACATGCTGCATGGAGAGGAAAAAAACACATGCTGCATGGAGAGGAAAAACGAACATGCTGCATGGAGAGGAAAAAACGAACATGCTGCATGGAGGGGAGAGGAAAAACGAACATGCTGCATAGAGGGGAGAGGAAAAAAATATGCTGCATAGAGAGGGAGAGGAAAAACGAACATGCTGCATAGAGAGGGAGAGGAAAAAACGAATATGCTGCATAGAGAGGGAGAGGAAAAAACGAATATGCTGCATAGAGAGGGAGAGGAAAAAACGAAGATGCTGCATAGAGAGGGAGAGGAAAAAACGAAGATGCTGCATAGAGAGGGAGAGGAAAAAACGAAAAGGCTTCGGATAAAAGAATAAACGAAAAGGCTGCAGAGCGAGAGACAGACAGACAGACAGAGGAAAGAAAAATGCTGCAGAGAAGGAAAGTGGAAAGGCTGTAGAAAGCGAAAGACAACAAAGAGGGAGATGGTAAAAAAATACATTGAATGAGAACGAAAAATGTACCAGAGAAAGACAAATATAATAAAGAGTTTAGACATGAATTAAACATAAATAGAAATGTTTTAAAAGAAAGACTAAAAATCTGTGTTATGTGAACAGATTTAGAATAAGTTATGGTTTAAGATTATAAAATTGTTGCAACTATATTTTTTACACTTTGGAACAATCGAGTCAGTTACATCCAAGCAAATATAATAACTAATACTTAATTGCCAAACATTTTATTGTTCGATAAATATTTCATGAACATAATAATGAATGAAATAAAATAATTAAACTAATCAAATACATAACAATGTTACTTGTTTAACGCAGTAATACGCTAAATTCCCCACTTGTGGTCGATTTTCTTCTGAACAGGAATGTCATAAACGTAACATTTGCTATTTAGAAAAAAATGCTTACAAAGATAAAAATCACTTTTCTTAATATCTCAGGCGTGAGACTTTATTTTTACTCAATAAGCTTGTATCACTAAATATAATTAATCATTTATTGATAATTACAAGTTGCACCAACAATTATCAGTTAGGATCCTAAGTATTCTTTTTAATTCTTATCCTTACCCAAAAGACGTGCGGATAGTATAAAGAATATCAGCGTGATAAGTGAAATCGGAGAGTTAAGTTCAAATACCTGACTAGTCCGTTGCGTTCACTTTTCGTATATAACCTTGGGAAAGTTAAATATTAGAGTAGACCGAGCTCTCTAGTTTTGAGTAACATTCAGTATAAAAGAAAGAGACTGAATATAAAAACGTGAAGAAGAGAGTAGTCAACAACTTCAGTATCTTTCCCAAGAATACATGGCAATTCACAGATAATAGTGTTATGATATAGAATTCTTGCATTTGATGCATAACCAGACGCAAGCATTTATAAGACAATAATGTCTTACACCAGTGGTTCTCAACCGGGGTCTACATGGACCCTAGGGGTCCATGTAATATTTCCGGGGGTCCACAGGCAAAACTCAATTGTTGTGTTAATTAAAAATAGTAATAATAATTATTATTATAATTATAGTAGAATATTTTATTTGTATTAAATTAGTTTTCATTTAAAAATAAAAGCTTAATCGTATACTATTTCTTTGATAATTAAAACCTTAAAATTTATATTAGTGAAGAATAGAAAATTGTTCTTATGTCCAATAGCTATGAAGGGGTCCACCAAGATAAAAAAGAAGGGGAAAGGGGTCCATGGGTAAAAAAAGGTTGAGATCCACTGTCTTACACGAACGTTATTTAGTCGAAATAAACTCTAAGAAATAGTGTTTGACAATTCAGTGATCGACCACCTATCGATAAAGGGCATATTTGTATTTGGATACTTTTCTGGGAGTATGTGGGGATTAGATGTATTTTTAGGGGATGGTAAACTATGTAACAAAAACAAGATTTTTAAATGTTAAGTACCATTGTCATATAACTGCGTCAGATTTAGATCGGCCATTAGCGCTTTCTTTCGCCATAATATGCGCATAAGAATTTTGCCTAGGAGACATTCTGATGAACAGTGAATGAGTGGGGTATACCAGTCATTTCAGTAGAGAGTTACCAAGACTTTGCACGTTATATAAACATTAATACACTTATGTCAACAACGCACTGATATTTTTTAGTTTTAATTAGTAAGAAAAATCTATGTACAACATGATTTTCGTTTATGTAAGATTTTGTTTTAGTATAGAATATTAAAGATCTTAATGTTTATGAATACTAGCAGCAAAATCAGTTTACTAGTTAATTATTTGATCTATCTGGCGGATAGCGTCGTTAAGGGTTGTTTTGCTGGCATAAAATAAATTCAAACATTCGAATTATATTTAGGAGGTAATTGTTGCTTTAGATTGGCGCAAACAATTTTTCCTAAAGTACGTCGGTATTGCGTCAGCGTAGTTAATAACTCACTATATCTATTGTTGAAATATATCTGCTAGGTAACTAAAGTTACTGTTCATTTCTTACTTATACTCGCTTAGTTTTTGAGCTACGATTTGCAATATTAGTTTTGAAGACACTTTATATTGGCGCAACGTAATTTTCCATGCCCTTAAATTATATATATATATATAAAAATGGATATTAGAAGAGAAACAAAGCATATTGCTTTTAACATGTTCTATGTATTTTAACTTAGCTATTTTAATAATTTCAATTATGATTTTCCTAAGCTTGCGTAACAGTTTACGCTATCAGCAAAAAATAATTTGTAATCTTAATTTCAAAATGAATTATCTATTTATATTTAATATGCCACGTGTATATTTGCATTTTGTCTGTAACCTTTTACTGTATTAGGAGCAATGTCTTTGTTATGAGAATGGTGAACTGTTCCATGATCTTTATAGAACTAAAAGGTGAAAAGAAATAATAAATATAAAAAAAGACTATGAAAGAACAATGACTAACAATAACAATTGTAAAATATATTTTAAAAACTAGCAAATAAAAACTTCAAGGGCTTAACAAAATATCAATTTCATAAAAGCCCTGATTATTGACAGCGTTTGTAAATGCTTCTCACAGGCTTATATATATATATATATATATATATATATGTGTGTGTGTGTGTGTGTGTGTGTGTGTCTGTGTGTACACAATTATTTAGAAACACTTCGAATTCGGTCACTAGTGTTGCTAATAATAAAAGCACAGTAATCTGATTTGCGCAACAAGAACTTGTGTCACCCGGAGTTCGAGTATTATTCGTATCGCAGTCCAATACACAACGATCGTGAATTGGATCCTTACTGAGGACACCATTACTGTAGATTTGTGCTATGTTTAGTAAATACTAACACGAGACTTGTGTTTACACGATGATTAGCTAGCTTGCTTCAGAAAACTATTCCTCACATTATACTCATCGGGTACCACACAATTACGAACTCGTACGCAACATAATCAGTCCCATAACTAGGTGAGGTCGTAAGGTCGCCGCGCAGCTGACCAGCTTCCTCCATATGACACGGGCAAAGTAAACCTGGTGGAGTCAATCTCTCTTCAGACCAGACCACAGCCGACATTAAGGCACACTTTGGTCACAGACAAGGACATCATACTGAGATAAGGTAAATTTAATGACTATTACCTGGGTCCTTATGTTTGTACGATTGTTTATACACTTGTCTCACATACATTACACTAATTTTCTACTACTATGGAGTCTTATGTCAGTGTAAAGTAAACTTAGTAAAAACAAAAAAAAAACATCAAAAGGCAGTATCAGATTTTTATTGTTGTAGAATTGATTTCTAATCTTTCATAATTTGCTCTATGATAATCCAAATTACTCATTAAGCTGCGTTATTAGCAGAAAATTGTGGACACTATGATGTTAGGGTGATGTCACATTTTCTTCAGCTTATGGTAGTCTCCTTGGTATAATAGTTATCAAATAATGTATAACCATTATGACTACTTTATTGGCCATCAAGTTTTCTATGTAAGGAAAACTTCCTTGTAGAGAGCTTCCCCCCACCCCAGTAACTTTGTGGAAATGAATCCAGTGTGAATGCTTCTTCGAACACTGCGATATTAACTCAAGTTGTTATCTATTTCATATCACGCGCCGCGTTTTGAATAACTTTGGAGCCTTTCATTGGTGGACTAACAAAAAAATTAAATGCTTACTGCTAATTGATATATTCATATATCAATATAAATGAGAAAGTTAACAAGATTCTAACTACATATGTTGGTTCGTCTTGTATCAATAAAATTGTGATATTTGTCATACTTTCCTCTTGTTTAGAAACTAAGATGACTGTGTATTATCTTGAAAACAAACAAGTTTTTTCGGGATTCCAATATTCTTGTTCTTCCTTCTCTCACTACTATCTTTTCTATCATATTCACACTTCTAACCAACCTTCTCCATGCTATCCTCCTCCTCCTCCATCATTCTTTCTCTTATCATAGTCTTTTTCAGCCTCTTATCGCCTCATTTTTATCATTCTTTCTTCCTCTGTTGCTATCTCTCCTATTCTCAGCTCTCTTCATACATAATCTTTATTTCCCCTCTTTGCTCCCTTTTTCTTTTACCCACTTTTCATTTTCTTCTCTCACCTCCCGCAACCCTGCTTCTTTCTGATGTGCAATTACGATTCAAAGACATGAACCAAATTAAAGGTTTTGGATAGCTAAACTTGAACAATTCTACTTCTGAATGCTTTTCCCTTCCTTCCTATTTTCTCCCTTTTTCTCGATTGTATGAAGACAAGTAAAAACACAGAGAGAAACATTGAAAAGAGAAGGGAGAAAAGACATCTTTTCGCAGTGTTTTTTTTCCTTGTTTATTGTTGTGCAGTAAGTATATATCCAAAAAAGAAGGGGGTCTTAATGTGCTGGTATGTAGGAGAGGTGGGTTCGAGACGGTCTTAGCGGCGACAGTTTTACGTGGGTAATTGGTCCAGTGCTCGTTCGTCTGGCCCTAAGGCTAATGAAGAAGGCGTCAGGCCCCAGGGTGACAAAGAGTTGAACTAGCACAGGCAAGATTGAGACCCACAGTTCCCGGACAACAGTTATTATTGTAGTCTGTTGGGTTCCCTATAACCAAACGGAGTGCGGAAAAGAGAAGATGGGACGTTCACGACCTTCAAACCAGAGGTTACATTGGTTCATGGTGTAAAAAAATAAGAAACTAAGGCTTACTTGCTATCATTCATACTAGTTCTTTCCGAGAAGTGTTCTACTCGCTATTATAACGAAAAAAAATCAAGTATATAGAAATACTCTATATATTTTAACGTTATTTTATAAGAAAAAGTTCGTATTAATTATAATATTCAGCATAACATAAAAGTAATAATAATTCAATCAGTCTTTATTTCTATAGTGTATCTTTGTATTTAAATATCAATCAAAAGACATAAAACACATTGTGTGAAGAAGTGAATAAATGTGATGGCATATGCATATTTCAATGAACGTGTGCGTGAGTGAATTAAGCGAGACCTCTGTGTATGTGTCCGTCTATGTGAATGAAGCGAGACTGTGTGTATGTGCGTGTGTGCGCGTGTGTATGTAAATGAAGCGGGACCTGTGTATGTGCGCGTCTGAATGAAGTGGGACCTGTGTGCGTGTGTGTGGATAAAAATGAATTTAGATCTGTGTGTGTCGTGAAAATGAGACCTGTTGGGGGGATGAAGTTATACGTGTTTGTGGGGGGAATGAAGTGAGAACCGTATGTGTGTCTGTGAACGAAGTGAGACCTGTGTGCTTTGCGGGGGGGGCAAATAAAGTGAGACCTGTGGATGGAGGGCAAATGAAGTGAGGCCAGCGTGTGTGTGATTTCAGTAAGAGATCTGTGTCAATTGTGTCTGTGTCAATCGAGACAGACCCGTGTGTGTGTGTCTCAATCGAGACAGACCCGTGTGTGTGTGTGTCTCAATCGAGACAGACGTGTGTGTGTGTGTGTGTCAATCGAGGCAGACGTGTGTGTGTGTGTGTGTCAATCGAGACAGACGTGTGTGTGTGTGTGTGTCAATCGAGACAGACGTGTGTGTGTGTGTGTGTGTCAATCAGAGACAGAGACCTGTGTGTGTGTGTCAATCGAGACAGAGACCTGTGTGTGTGTGTGTCTCAATCAGGACAGAGACCTGTGTGTGTGTGTGTGTCTCAATCAGAGTCAGACCTGTGTGTGTGTGTGTGTGTCTCAATCGAGTCAGACCTGTGTGTGTGTGTGTGTGTGTCTCAATCGAGTCAGACCTGTGTGTGTGTGTGTGTCTCAATCGAGTCAGACCTGTGTGTGTGTGTGTGTGTGTGTGTGTGTGTGTGTCAATCGAGACCGACCCGTGTGTGTGTCAATCGAGACCGACCCGTGTGTGTGTCAATCGAGACCGACCCGTGTGTGTGTCAATCGATACCGACCCGTGTGTGTGTCAATCGAGACCGACCCGTGTGTGTCAATCGAGACCGACCCGTGTGTGTGTCAATCAGAGACCGACCCGTGTGTGTGTCAATCGAGACCGACCCGTGTGTGTGTCAATCAGAGACAGACCCGTGTGTGTGTCAATCAGAGACAGACCCGTGTGTGTGTCAATCGAGACAGACCCGTGTGTGTGTCAATCGAGACCGACCCGTGTGTGTGTCAATCAGAGACCAACCCGTGTGTGTGTGTGTGTGTGTCAATCGAGACAGACCCGTGTGTGTGTGTGTGTGTGTGTGTGTCAATCAGAGACAGACCCGTGTGTGTGTGTGTCAATCAGAGACAGACCCGTGTGTGTCAATCAATCGAGACAGACCCGTGTGTGTGTGTGTCAATCGAGACAGACCCGTGTGTGTGTGTGTCAATCGAGACAGACCCGTGTGTGTGTGTGTCAATCAGAGACAGACCCGTGTGTGTGTGTGTCAATCGAGACAGACCCCGTGTGTGTGTGTCAATCGAGACAGACCCATGTGTGTGTGTGTGTGTGTGTCAATCGAGACAGACCCGTGTGTGTGTGTGTGTGTGTGTGTGTGTCAATCGAGACAGACCCGTGTGTGTGTGTGTGTGTGTGTGTCAATCGAGACAGACCCGTGTGTGTGTGTGTGTGTGTGTGTGTCAATCGAGACAGACCCGTGTGTGTGTGTGTGTGTGTGTGTGTCAATCGAGACAGACCCGTGTGTGTGTGTGTGTGTGTGTGTGTCAATTGATACAGACCCGTGTGTGTGTGTGTGTGTGTGTCAATCGAGACAGACCCGTGTGTGTGTGTGTGTGTGTGTGTCAATCGAGACAGACCCGTGTGTGTCTGTGTGTGTGTCAATCGAGACAGACCCGTGTGTGTGTGTGTGTCAATCGAGACAGACGTGTGTGAGTGTGTGTGTGTCAATCGAGACAGACGTGTGTGAGTGTGAGAGAGAGAGAGAGTAAATGGAGACCGACCTGTGTGTGTGTGAAAATGGAAAGAGAATTCTATGTTTGTGTGTGAGAGAGATGAGATAGACCTGTGTGTAAAAAGGGGGATCGACCTATGTGTGTGCAAGTGAAAGTGGAGACATGCGTGTGTGTGTATGTGTGAGTGAGAGAGCGAGAATGGTGATCGACCTGTGTGTGTATGAATGTGTAAACAGCCCTCTGTATGTGAAAATGGTGAAATGAATGTAGTTGCATGTGAAAATAAAGACACACGAGCGTTGTGTGAATGAGATGAGACGTGTGTGTGCACGCACGCGTGTGAATGAGGAATGAACGTGCGTAACATGGGTAACTGAGAATTTTGTTCACACGTCAGTTTTTAAATAAAAATTGCTCCAAAGAAAAAAACACTTATTGATTAAACAATATTATCAACAAATATATTCATCGAAGTTAGTTTACATGTGTATGTTTGCGCACACACGCAATCAGTTATTTGTATCTGTGGCGAATCTGAGAGATAATACACTTTTCCTTGCTTTTTCAAGATGCCGAACCGAAATTGTATACTCATGAATAATTACTTCAACAAATGAACAAAATTATTTCAGAAAAAAAGGAGAAATGTTCAAGATGTGTGAAGATTATAATTTTTCATATAATGACCTTTCATCGTTTATGTGATCATAGTTCTACACATTTTATGTTTCTTTATTCTCTAAAATGTCATGATTTCTTAAAATATATAGTAGAGTGTTTTTCCGTTGTTTGATTCACCTTCTGAATTCGGTGCAGTCCTAGTCTGGTTGCTATTTACGGCTCAAGAGGCCAGAGTTAAATAGTGTTAACTCAGGGGGGGTTGTTCATGTCTTTCCCGAAGGTAGTTGTGCAAAAGTCAACACAGTACACTAGGATGAAATTTGAACTCTGATCTTTGATTTCACATCATCTCAGACAAATGATAAATCAGGTACCACCGTATTTTATTTGATATTGACTTGACTTCAATCGTTACTCCTCAGAACCATGTGCCAATAAGAAATCAATTACTTAACATAAGAGAGCAACATTTGCAAGTGTAGGTAGAGTATAATATTGCTTGAGACAGTTTGTGCTTATTTCTTATTCGTTTGAAAAAAAAAAGCATGTATTCACATACAGAGCAGGAGAGATTGGACCCCTTTAGCCTTGTTTGGAAAACAGCCTAAGAGAAAAACTATTCTGAATTAAAAACCCTGAAGCAGGTAACAGAAAAAATCCACTATCTTTGCCAAAAACAGTCATAGTAAGGCAGATTTGACAGATATTAAATATAATGAAGCATTGGAAAACATAATCGTTTACGCCCTGGAGGGACATTGTACTTGAAAGACGACATTAGAGATACAGGAAAATATTTATGTAATAAGCAAGAAGGAAAACATCAAATTTAGAAATAAACATTAGAAATTCGACTCTAAAGTTTTTTTCTATGGAATTTAGCTTAAGAAAATTTCCTTAAATACGAAATGAAAAGAAAGATAACTTTACTTTTTAGTTACTGATTATAATTTTGTTTTAGTTAATTTGATGTCAAGGTTTACTTCAATTTTCTTTTGAAAATGTATAATTATTCATTTTCATTTAAGCAGTGTTTAAATATCATAGATAAGGTTAAAATAATTCTTGAAAACGATGAGTGATGTTTGAAGCGCTCAAACAGATTTATGGACAGTTTTTACACAAACCAGAACCAAACATCTGTTCAATTGTAGGAAAACAAGAAAATCACAGTGATTTTTAATAAAACTTGGTTCAGTGGAAAAATGCCGTTAAATATTCATTGATTATTCAATTTATGCACTATTTAGTTAAACACTAAGCTGCCACTAATAAAAATTAAAATATTTAAAAGAAAATACATATTCAACACTGATTTCATACATTTAATACATCTTGGCAAAAATAAGAAAAGATTTATTACATTCAAAATATTTTTCGTTTAAGGATCCAATAAACCTATTGATGGATTGTTTAAATCGTTGAAGTTTGTACTTATAATTAGAGGTTAAACAGCCTCATATTCAATACAAGAAACGAACAGTTAACACAAATGTCAATATGATTAATGATTGTTAATTGATATGACATATCAGCTAAGCATGGAAATCAGAAAAACAATGGGTTGAATAATGGGATCGATTCGAAATTCCTTGGAAGGTTACTGAGTACGAAGATAGACACTTGAAAACCAACGTATACAATAGCTGAAACACTGTGTGTACAACATCCAAAAAGGGCATTTTATTAAGAAATATCAGAACATGAAATGTAATTAGTAGAAAAAAGGTTCAACGAACTGTCAATATTTAGTAAAATGTTATATTTTTTTTACTTTCACTATTCTACGTGCAATATGCAAACAGCGCGGATTTGAAACAAAATTATTTGGTGAGATTTCAACTCACATTCTTTATCTTTACTTATGGTGCGTTATTCTTAATTAACCATTGTAGAATAGCACACTAAAAATTCTGGAAAATTAGGAGAAAAAAATAAAAAATTATTCAAAAATTAATTGACAAAACTTTTATAAATTCAGTCAATTAAGTAAAATAAGAAATATGATGAAGTAAATACTGACCAAAAATTAATAACTGACAATTCTCCATCTAAGAGTATTCGCAGATTATTAAATATAGTTCTTTTATATGGTGTACTCCTTCAGGACGTGAGCAATCATGGTTAACCACAACTTTTTTCTAAGAATTATTTTGTTCTTTTTTTTTTTTAACATTACTCTTCGTCTGCGTCCTTCCCTCTATTCACATAAAATTCTAAATTGCATTCTTCGCTGTTTTCCCTATTTCAGTTGCCTTCAGTGTGTTCTATTCGTCAAGACTTCTTTTCTCATTATGCGCACCTCAAATTTAAACTGACTCTTTTCGATTGAGAGTGAAGCTTCTTTAAAAATTTCATTCTTGCTCACGTGTTCTGTTCATGGCCTTCCCAGTATTACATCTAATATTGATAGTATAATAATAAAAAGCAATAGAAATAACACGAATACAGGTCAAACCTCATAATGAAAACACGTCATTTGAGAAATTCGTGAAATATTACACCTACTTTTGCTTCAGTAATATGATTTTGCTACATGATGGTGGGCATTATCATACAATAAATGTACATCTATAAACAAAACTGAGTCATACTTCAGTCCTGCGGTCACTATTGCAAATAGGTCTATTTTTTCAGGTTAGTGACTCAAAAATAGAAATCGTTGAACAAAGTTCGAATTCCAGCTGTGCTTACCATGGATCGCCCCCATCACCTAAGCTAGAAGTTAAATCAGTCAGTCAGTTATGTGTCATGCGTGATACACGGTTAAGCGATCATGTATCGAGCCGGACATTTTCCCGCAGTAGGTTGCCATTTCTTTCTGCGGTAGACCAGTTGCCATCCAAGGTTACAGAACCCGATCTGCCCTTCTATGTACCCATAGCAGCGGTGGGGGGAGAGGAGAGGATTCGTACTTTTCCCAAGGGTATTAGCACGTAAATGAATGTAATGGATTCGACTGGAAATCGAACTCGGCTCTTCGATTCCTCAATCGGAACCGTTATCCATTACTCTAGAGCAACAGAGCAGAATAGCCCGCAAGACGTTTTGACAACCAATGTAGACGAAGGGCAACTCTGAATTAAAACCGGTATGTAGCCTTAGTATGGCAGATACTCTACAGGCATTGAAAAGTTTATGAAACTTACAATTAATTGCAATGGAAGGTTGGGGTAAATGATCTCGACTGAAGTCAAATACAAATGTTCTTTTATTGTTCGGTCATTTTGAAAGAAGTCTAATCTAATTTAATCATTGCTGCAACACCAAAAGTTTAGCATAAAATATGTAGGGATGTTTTAATTTTAGGCATAACCACGAGTTTCGTAGATAGCTGTCGATTATTTATTAAATTTTCTTTCTTTTATATGGAGTTTTCTTATAAAATTTTAAAAGTCTTAAGTTTCGTTATAATTACTATGGAGATTAGTGCCATTGTATTTTTACAGAAAAAAAAAGATATAGGTATTTTTAACCCTCCATGTAAGTAAACAAACACTGGAGAACTGCAGGTATTTTTGTATAGATGGTAATCATAGGAAATAATTATACAAACGGATTTCATTCGTGAATGTAAATATTGTTGAAAAAAGTAAATTTTTTTTACTAAATCACAATTTGTTTTAAAATAATATTTATTAAATATTGACGACTAAGGCGAATGTTTCAGCAGAAAAATCTACACCAACCTCGTGCCCCTTCTGTGAAACAAGTTGTGAAAACCATCTCTCCAGAGATTCATTTTCTTTATTATTTTTAATTGTCATAGGAAAGTGTTATCCTGGAGTTTTTACCACGATTTTGTATTCAGAATAGTCATTCTCCTAGACTGGCTAACAGCTAAGGCTAAACGAACTTTTTTTTTTTAAACAAACCAAATATACGGTTGAAATCCGGTTTATCGGCGAAAACTTTTGTACACACCTCATAAAATTGACGGCCCTAAATTTATACATATATCAAATGAATCTGCCTGAGGAAGGGTATATATATATATATATATATATATATATATATATATATGAATGTGTGTGTGTGTGTATATATGTTTGTATGTGAAAATATTTAAGCTAAATGAAATGTCAATTATCAAATTACTGACGCGTATGATTCTAAAAAAAGTTCTTGCGATAGATAAATTAAACACACAAACACACAAGTGTGTATATATGCGCACTGCGTATTATCCAATAGTACCTGCATATACATACACGCTCATGAATGCAAGGCCACTCTTTAAATGACATAACACTTCAGGACATTTATTCTTCACAGCATCATTTTCTCTTAAAATCTGTAAAAATTTATCGACATGACTATTCATGGAAAATTTGGAGACTTCTCCAATTACCTTCTACACAGATTTGAATTCAGATAATCCAAGACTAGAGATTCCCATTAATCCTGCTATTGAACCCATATCTGACAGACGGGATGGATTCATGCCTTTCTTATAGTTAATGCAAAAGTCTGGCCTGAAATTTGAACTAAGTTTGCTGAATCTCCTTTCTATGCCTATAACAATTACACTGCATGAGTGTAAAAATAATTTTTAAAAAAGTAATAAATATATGAATATTAATAACCTTAACATACCATTAACCTTATTTTTTTCTCAATATATTTTATCCTGAAAATAGATGTGTCGATCATTTCAACAATGATAGTCTGCTAGTTTGTTGAAAAGATAACGTAGCATATTGGTGATTATAGCTAAATACTTAAACCAGAAAAATTAACTTTATAACCTTAGGCTGCGTCTTTTTTTAAATCCACAGTTGTGTTAATTCTTGCCAACCAGCGATAAAATTTTAAAGTTTAACGTGATCCTCGGGATAATAATAAAGCTTTGATCACAACTCAAATTACAGGATTGTTAATTCTTATAATACCCTTGCTAAAGGTATGGAACCATCTCTATGGATAAATAGGACAGACTGGGTTCTATAGCTTTGGTTGTCGACTAGTCTAGGAGAAGGTAAACTCTAAATTCAAACCAGCCTGGAGAGTGTTTGGCTCCGTCATGCTATCTTGCTCAGGAAACACCACTGCCACTATAACATGCCGTACCCCTAAAACCCTAATGGGTTACAGGAGTCGTGGTCGTGATTACTTATAGAATTTATTCTCTGTATTTTTCAATTTGAAACAGTATTTGTATACCTATGCATAAATTAACCGAGAATATATACGCATCATTATATAAATTTACATATAGTATATTTGTAATGATACCTTTGTGTGAACCTATTTCCTAACCTTAACTCTCTTGCTACCTTTTAGTTATGTCAACGTTTTATATATATAATTAAAGATTACTCTATTATTCTCTCTTCATCAAGGGTAAACCGAATAACATTGTATGTTATTGAACCAAACTCCTGTAAAATAAACCAAAATATCGTTGGTTAAATTAAAATGCAGCAAAAAATAATAGGTCAGAGTATTGTTTTTACCTTCCTTATACTGAAGGAATATTGTTGCCTTAGCCTGATATTGTAATTAGATTTCTAGGCATTCCTAAAGAATAATAGCTCCAAAACGAATTTTCCTATCAAGGTTTTTTTGCCCTGTAAATTATTAGAAATATTGCTATTTTTTCTGATGTTTTTCACAATCATTAGCAGCATTATTTTTACCGTGATCATTAATATCATTTAGTTACCATAACATTACTGTTAATGAATCGTTTTCTCGGTTACAGTTTTAACCATTTCGCACTTTTCCAAATTATTTTACCTTATGTTTGGGATTCGAAAAATGTTGAAATTTGATTTTTTTTTTGCATTCTGTTATTCTCAGTTATTTTATGGCCAAAAATATGTTTAGCAGAAAATAAAACTATGTATATAAATACTAATTGCTTTTTCCTCCCAAATTAAACTCACTTGGTTAACATATAGACACGGAAAATATTTACTAACGTTAACAGTGATGAAGAGAAGGAGAAAATTACAAAAAGAGATGCGAAGTTCATTATTAATCATTAATGCTATCATTTTGCTTTTAAAAAAAAAAAGTAATGAAGTATAAATGTTTACCTTTAAACATTTCACTTAACGTAAAAAGATATCCACAAACAAGAGCAAAAGCCAGTAACTTTCCATATTGCAACACTTAACCCTTTTAAATTCTAAAGGAATAAAATATTAATAAAATATCTGTTGATAATACCAGTTGTTAATATCTGTAAATAAACAGATTTGTCTGTTATTAATAATATTGAGGCATTTTTCCAAGCCATAAGAATGTTTTGATAAAAATATTGTGCAAAATCAGGTAAAGTTAATGAATGTTTAAAGTGTCATACTGTTTTGGTAAAAACAGTATACGACAAAATCTCTGAGGGCGATTTGCTGTAATTGTGTTAGTATATACTGTTTATAAGCAACAGAAATGTATTTATTAGTGTTACAGAGTAGAATATACATACATCTCCAAAAATTCGCTAAACGAATGAGGATACATGATGAAAAAATGTCCAAAACTTAAAAATCCTTGTGTTATTATTAAAAAGAACATTAAAGGATTTTTTGATGCAATTTTTTTATCGTTTTTCGAACATTCGAAATTTTGGTTAAAAATCTTGTTTCTACGGTGTAAACACTAACTTAATTTAGTTATGGTTAATTTTAGCGCCTTTTTGCGGTGCAAACAATACTGATTTGGAAATTCTTGCAAAAAACAAATAAATCAGGTTTTAATAAAACTTTCAAGACTTATTCACAAATAAATTAAATTATTTTTAAATGTTTTTTTTTTCTTTTTAGAAAATCTTGGTAAAAATATTTTTTTTTTTACTTCTGTTACTACCACCATCATTTTTATGAAATTTCAAGAAATTCATTTTTTTGTAGAACTTAATGTTTATATTAATGAAATGTTAATATATTAAAAAAAGAAATCTCAATGAAATTTAATTTGGAGCCTTTTTTTTAATATAAAAGAAATAATACCCAAACGAGTTATCGTTAATTTAATCTATTAACTATAGACAAAAATATGACATTGTTTTAGGTGTGAAATTGTAATATTAATTATGATTATATTTTTCACCGATTTCATCTATGAACAAAAAATCATGCTTATTTGAACATCAACTGCTTAATGTTGGGATGTGTTTAGCCTCAGAATTCATCTTTCCTATTTGATTTAAAAGTGATAGTGTTTTTGTCCATATGAAATAGTGACCATTAAGCGTTATACGTCTAACTTTGCTTCATAACAACAAGGGTCTATAAAAATGCCAAATTAACCTGTATATTAAAGAAACTAGTTAACCTTTGCATCTTAATTCAGATAAGACTTAAAGACTTCCACATACTAGTGTTCATCTGTGTGTCATGGAAAAATTGAGAGGTCAAAAGAAGACACAGGTTGGAAGCTAACTAAAGATTTTAGTAGAAATATAGAGGTCAAGTCTCGTTCAGAGTCAAGCCGATAGGCGCCGAACATTAGGATAATTATCCCAGGCGTGTGTTGGCTTTTCCTACGGCGTCTCTCACAGTGTCGTGTTTACCGTGAAAGTGGCCGTTGTCAGCAACATCATCGACACTGCTGATACGCTCAAGTCTATAGATTGCTTGACTAAGATGAACAGGCATTGCTACGCTTGAACAAATTTAACTGACCTTTAGTTATTTTAGTAAGCTAAAGTTGGCTAGCATGAGGTTAGATTACTAGGGCATCTAGAGAAGATCAAACTCACCGACGCTAATGAATTAGCCTATAAGACAAGCTTACAACGTAAGCGACCTGTGACTATTTACTAAGTTTGAATTATTCTGATACAAGACCATATTTGTGGTGCACTCATCGAGGACGGAACTTATTATTATTGCTGATTAATTTTTGAAATATTTTAAAATTTTGAACAGTGAATTTTCACTTTCTGGTAGCGATGATTCATTGTCAGCATTAAAAGCTAGAAGGAAGACAAGTAAATTGAAAACTACATAGAAGGCAATAGAAAACGACAATACTGTCAAATAATAATCATGACAATTTCCATATATCGAAGTAAAACTAAACTTTGTGGAGCCATCAACATCTATGGCGTTAAAAATCTAATAAAATAAATTAAATATCATTACAGTAACATTACCAACCAACAAGGATAGTAGTTTTATGAAGCGGACTTGGGGATTGGGATCCATAACTAAAAATAAAGAATCTCGTTAAAAAATGGAAGCAAGTAAATGACACTTACAAAGCCGCTCTCTGTCCAAGACGAATTTGAATTGTTTCTGTCCAGATTGACAGAACAGTGATATGGATGTCATACATTTCCAAACGACAGTACACTCACAAACATAGAATCATAGCGAAAGTTCCGTAAATGTTACCTAGCGCGTTAAATGACTTAGCCCCGTCAATCAAAATCAAGTGAAAGTCAACTGTAGCCAACGCTGAATTTGGAGATGCTTTGAGTAGACATAGACATGTTATGCAAAATTAGAGTTCAAATTATAGTCCGAGTTTCGCACCAGTTGCCGACTAAGGCATTCGAATATATCCTAATGTCAGTTATATAACTTTAATAGTTCAACTATGGCGAAGGACTAGAGACAAGGAGATTAAGAACAACCATCCTTACAAATAAAAATGACAATACTAGAATACGCATAAATGTTCAGATTTATAATCTATTTATATATTTTTCTTTTTGAGCAGAAATTGAATATAGAATGTTAGAGCAGTCTACCTTAGTGAATTTTCAACTGGTGCCAGTGTGATTCAATTTTCAAAATACCCCACCTACTCAGAAAATAACATTCTTGTAGCATAGTCATATTTCTCTTATGTTTCTTTTGATGTAATAATCTATACTGCTTAAATATTAAAATCAGATTGACATTTCCTTTGTAAGTAATTCTTATATTTACAAGAATGTCGTGACTTATCATAGTTAGCAAGAAGTAAGATATATGAGGAATAGATGTGATATTATATATATATATATATATATATATATATATATATATATATATATATATACACATAACTTCTTCTTTTCTCGCTATCACCATTTATTTATTTAACTTCGCACATTTTTATCATAATAAGTGATACAATTATTCAGTTAAAAGTCACGAGTATGTATAATAATTCTTACGAGTTTATTTACTATAACGCCCAAACTCTTATCTAAAGGATAGATGCTAGACACTTTAGACATGTGTCCCCACCCGCTTTTTTCTAAGAAATTATCTCTGTTTATATATTTTACATTTGATCATAAAATATGTATTTACTTTTTAGTTAATAATCAAGAGTTTGCATGCAAGAAGATAATGATATTAAGCAAATGAAGAATAGTATCTTTGATATTATGATATAAACTTTGCAAATAAAATATTTATCAAAGTGATTATCTTGTCTTTCCAAGATTGCAGCTCTTTCAGTCAATGCTCGAAGCAAGAAAACGTACCAACAATCAAAATGGTAGCCATTAAACTTCTTTGACATTAATTCTATCATCAGCATCGTGAATGCTATACTAATAGAAACCTTCACGTAGATACTTCCTTTATTTATAGTACAGAAGGGCCAACATTTCAATAGAATCAATTATATAGAATAGAAAATGATAGTTATCTCTTAAGATTGTTAGTTCGATTACTGGCTATGGTTCAGATCAAATGGAGACTGCTACGAAGGCTACAAACAGAAGATATTGCTAAGAACCGATGTTTTCTGCGCCGTTCTGGTGTCATTTGCCTTGATGTGATGTCCTTATTTGCTTCATCCTTTCCTATTCAAACACTGCAGTTAGATATATGTTACGTTTTAAAAACAGATAAGATGGAAGTGACCCCCACCGACAAACACTGAGAGCACATGTGATCGAGTATCATTTTTATCGTTCTTTTGGTAATGTAGTTATCAATTTCATCGTGTGGACAGGACACGAAAGTGACTTGATTGTTTGCACGGACCGATACGGACAAATAAAGTAAAAAAAAAAAAATAAATAAATAAGTGCGGGAGGTAACTCTTCATATTCTTAGCTGTAGCTAGAAAGCCACTGAATCGTCAATAAAGAAAAAAAAAAGCACACAAACATGAATGCGCACTCCAATGGAAACGCGCACTTTAACAATTGGATAACTAACCATCCGTATATTATTTAGTCGTGTATCTGAACAGTAATCCATATTTATTTGTCATTTGAACAGTCGTTAATCCCGATTAACTATATATCTTGTCTATTAACAAAAATAGAATCTTAGTTAAAGCAAAGACAGAGTAGAAAATAAGTATATCTCTAATTTTCCAAAGATATAACTGACATGTAAAAGAATTAAGATACAATTACTAATAATTATGAAAAGTCACCCAAGTTAAGGACTATCCAAGTTACTAAAAATATTAGGGCACACCTAATTAAATTAATTAGGTAAATTTACCTCTTTTGACGAGTAAATTAATGTAAAAATATTAACATTTTGAATATACTGATTATTAGTAACGTAATTATAATATTTACGTTTCACAATTCTTCATTAGCTGTGTCAAATTATTATTATTAACTAAGTAAATTTGTTATACATCGAAGTCAACGACGTAATTTTAAAACTTAAAGGTGGAATGTAAAGCACCAAGATGTTAAATAAAGAAGTAAATGGAAAATACTAAAAAATGTTAAGGTCACAAAGTTATATCAACATAAGTGTTCCCTGTCGACAGTCTCAACTGATAAGATAGACAATAAGATAAATCCAAGCTAAAAGAAAACCTGGCAACGGGTGATACCGTTACTATATGTTGAATTGGTACATATTAAGAATATATAGGTTGGAGGTCACTGTGGAAACGAGTGTTTAAAAAAAGAGAAAATACATTTATGGAAGGCGTTAGTAAAGAAAGAAAACGAATTATCAAGGAGGGTATTGTGAATTAAAGCTGAGTTAGAGAAGGGTGAAAGTGAACCGCGGGTGTGAAGTGATTATAGAGACGGACAACTGTGGGTTATAGAGGATGGACGAATTGTGTTTGATTGAGAAAATGAAAAATTTGGGGGGGGGTATGTGTGAGAATGGACTGCAACGAAGAAAGAACAAAGAAAGATGCATCGAACTTACTAATAATGGCTTGAGAAACTAACTTGTATTTTTTTTTATTTTTTTTTAATGATTTTTTTTTGTCTTTTTACAAAATTCCTTAATCAGAAATTTACTCAGGTAGTTCAAGGTCGCCACAAGAGAAGAAAAAATCACAGCTTGTCATATTGATGAAATGTTATTGCAGGTGTTTTTCTTCGATGTGATTGCTTTAAAGTTTATTCTGGAATAACTAAAACAGGCACTATCAAACCTTCAAATAATAGATTCCTTATGACAGATAAATCATGTGTTAAACGCATTCATATTTCATATCTTTAACGTTTTAATTGCCTTATTGAAAAAATGTAGCAACGATATGGTGAAAATTCAACAGATCCCTAAATAAATAAAAAAATAATGGTACCAAATGTATGAAGCTGTGGAGAGTCATAATTGTCCACGACACAAAGAAATAAGCTGTATCAAGAACGTAAATGAGGGAAATAGCTTCCTTTCAATGCATATATAAATTCATGCTCTATTTCACGAAATATAAGACGTAATTTTTTCAAAATATAAATGAAAAAGGAACCCTACTTTGAATCAATATATTAATTTTTATTGTAATTTATTATGAGCATTTTTTACCACGATGTTAAAAGTATTTTTTTTATCATGAAATCATAATCTGTGAATTTAGAGTCTACCATTAAATATAACAAATATCATTGTCATATGAAACCAGATCATAACATACTATGAGAATTTATCACTCTTTCCCAACCAAATTTCCCTGAGATTTTAAAAGGAAATCATTTTAGGCGATATTAATTTTTCATAACTTTATAATGAAAACATTCAATACAACATAATATTTAAAATATTTTGATGATGAATTGTTATATAATTTTTCTTTCCTAATTACTGTGAATTTAAGAGAATATCTTATTTTTAAAAGATTAAATAAATTTGCGCTGAATATTATACTATAGTTACGAGAAAGAAATTTGATCACAGGAACCGGATGTAGCACAGATATTGCCGCAGCGGTCTATCATCCAGTGTTCAAACAGCATGCAATGGATCACTTCGAAAAAGATGATGCAAAGTATGTGTTAGAGTAAGGTGGTTCTATTTTGCCATGATCAAATTCTGAGCTTTAGCGTATGATTTAATAATTAAATGTAACTATGCTATATATTTTATTATAAAATTAATTGTTATTAGCATTTTAACAGAGTTTAATTATAAGATCTTCCGTGTGATTAAGCGGTATCCTTGCAAAAATGCCGTTTTAGAAATCTAGAAAAAAAAGTAAATTAAAAATGTAAAAATTAAACAAGCAGATGTCTTTTAGGTCGAAACTTAATTGTCGTAACGCGTAATTAAGATAAAAAATAACCCTTAAAATGTTCATACTCATGGCCGGTGTAACCCTGCTGATAACAACATCGTATGGTGGGATGTTGTTTCAAGCCAAGCATCCAGTGGTGGACTGAGATAGTGTTAATGGCTCAAAGAATGGCATTGATAAATATCACTTTAGGGAGAAAAGGAGGGAGATAGAAGATAGAGAGGGATATGGAGGGCGAGAAAGAAGAGCACGTGAGCGAGCGCGAGAGAAAGAAGAGAGAGGGAGCGCAAGAGAGAGGGAGCGCAAGAGAAAGAAGAGAGAGGGAGCGCAAGAGAAAGAAGAGAGGGGAAGAGAGAGAAAGAAGAGAGGGAGAGAGGAGCGCGAGAGAAAGAAGAGAGAGGGAGCGCAAGAGAAAGAAGAGAGAGGGAGCGCAAGAGAAAGAAGAGAGAGGGAGCGCAAGAGAAAGAAGAGAGAGGGAGCGCAAGAGAAAGAAGAGAGAGGGAGCGCGAGAGAGAAGAGAGATGGAGCGCGAGAAAGAGGAGAGAGAGGGCGAGAGAGAGGAGAGAGAGGGCGAGAGAGAGAAGAGAGAGGACGAGAGAGAGGGCGAGAGAGGGCGAGAGAGTGGGCGAGAGAGAGGGCGAGAGAGTGGGCGAGAAAGAAGAGAGAGATGGAGGGGGCGAAAAAAAAGAGTGATGTGGAGAAAGAAGAAAGAGATAGAAAAAGAGACCGAAGCCTCCCCCCCACCCCCAAAAAGAAAGAAACTACAGATATAAAATGTTTGAGGTCTTATACACGAATGCAAACTAAAAACGCATGCAAATCCAAATTCAGGCAAATCAAATGACTAGACATCGTTTTTTTTTTTTTTGTTTGTTTGTTTTGTGTGTGTGTGTGTGTGTGTGTGTGTGTGAATGGCTTCTTGCTCTTGTCGGGGACATTTCAGCAATCCTTCCCGAGATAGTGAAAGTAAATGTGCGAGAGGATTGCATAAAAATCACTAATCACCCACAATAAAAACTAAAAAAAACAATTTTTAAAAAGTGCAACAAAATATGGAGGTAAAGAAGGACCTTCGATATAAACTAAAGATAAAATATGTTAGCTGATCATTTTTTTTACACAACATCCCCTCCATTGGCAGGAGAGAAGGACAATGTGCATTGCCAAAAATGAGTTCCTGGATAAAAAAAATATTTAATTATCCTCAAATAACATCCATATTGGGGGTGAATGCAAAAATTTCTTTCTATTACCCGAAGCAGTTTTTGTCAACAAGCATATATATATATGTATATATATATATATATATATATATACACACACGTTATTTTTAGTGGATATCCGTGTCTGACATAGACGTCCCGTGTTTTAAACGGTGTGTATTACGTATACCGGTCTTCTCACTAGAAAGAAATTGATAAAGAAAATATGCTCTCCGGTAGGGTGTGTATTTAAAGAAAAGTCGTCTTTATCAACATCATGAAAAAGGCATTGGGTCCAAAGCAAGACTTTAAAAATAGAGTAAATATCTAAATTTGAAGCACAGTACAACAAAAATGGATATTGACTAAGCTGAAATTCAATAAACTTTTTTTTTAGAGTAATATCCCCATGCTTAAAATACTGACATATAACATATTACCATCACCCACAAATAATTTGGACATAACACTCTGACCGAACAAAAACGTAATAATAAATGTAAGAATAAAAATTTTACGGTGAACCCTGAAGAACTTTGCAAAAGTCCGAGGGAAAAAATATGGCAAAATTATCACAGACAAGTTGTCAGAATTTTGGTAGAACATTATAAATGTCTATAACAATACACTGAATTAGTTTAAGAGGATATCTTATTAATATTATATATATTGACAGCAACCTCTTTTATACATGTTTTAGAATTTGACAGATATGAAAATTTGTTTGTATTAAATTTTTATAATGTTCTTACAGTTTTCCTTTGGGAGAGCCAAAGATGATGAAAAAACGTTCCGTAATTATTGTCCCAAGCGCTTTCACTTAATTCATTAGCCATTTCTCAAGGAGTTCGTTATAGATATATCTCCAATGTTTGTGCTCTAAGGTGTATTGTGTGGGAATCGTAATTCTAGGCAGCGCGAAAGTGATTCCATGTTGGTATGTCTTTTAAATGACTAACCCATTAATGCCGTTAAACTAAGGTTGAGTTTTCCTAAAAGAACTCTCTATAATCTTAAAATGTCATTGCCAATTAGATTCATATATATATATATATATATATATATATATATATATATATATATATATATATATATATATATATGTGTGTGTGTGTGTGTGTGGATCAGGATCCAACAGAATGATAGATTGATAAACGTTTGCTGTTTGTTCTTTATCTTAACATGTTTCACTTATATTAAGATTCATCGGAGAATATTCTAATGATGTTTGTTGCATTTTCTCTTTTTTTGCAGTGAAATATAGTAAGGAAATTAATGTCCACCAGGTTAAAGAAGGAATATCTTATTAAAGAAAAATATTAATATCATTGTTTATAAAACTGGGATGTAAACTCAAAAAGTTTACCCACTAAAACGTCCCCAGGTCTTTTGAACAGGTTTAACCCTTATTTCCTGTTTAGGATTGGGCTTCCGGTTCCTTCTAAAGTTTTTACTCTTTCATTCCTGGTAGACTCTTACGGCACTATTTCTTTATTTGAGGTGAATTGACTAAAAGACACACACACATTTCCTTTATAAATATTCGTACATTTTCCCTATTATCCAAAAGTTGACCGTATCTATTAAACTTTTTATAAACCAAAAATAACGTAAAACGAAGCGGTAATTACAAATTATTTGGGAAAGTTTTTGAGCATTCTCAAATCCTAAAAGTAACTGCCTAAGATTTTCGCTACTATTAACTGTAATAAAACAACTTAAAAAATCGACTTGTTTTAAAATAGGTACCGACATGAGATCGCTGGAAAATGAGCATCGCAGGATAATAACGGCCTTAAAATTGACGAAAACAAAATTTTATCTTTAAAATGTTTGTTTTTATTAAGAGGAAAGAACAAAGTAATTTTTAATTATTTTTCAAAATTTTTCTGTCTTTCTAACTTTTGATTGAAAAACTTCGTTTCTCGTCATCAGCGAATGTCCTACTAAATAACATGGCAGATTTTTGTGCATTTTTTTTAATGGCAGTCATTAATTTTGAAAATCTTGCAGAAATAAAAATAATTGTTGGATTTTAATGAAACTTTCAGAAACTATTTACAAATGATGGAAACTATTATAAATATGTCATTTTTTTTCAAGGTCATGGTAATTTTTTTATATTTATTACCCCCCATAATTAATTTTATGAAAACTCATGAAATTCTAATTTGTACAGATTTAGCGATTAATTAGTTAAAAGCACAAGGCTTTGAGGAAAGCAAATCATTTTTTTTAGTTAACACCCTTCTACCTTAAAATCAGCGCTGAATTGTAACATACAAAACTCAATAAAACAAAGATATTTAATTTCAAAAGCTTTTAGTTGCTTTTACTCGTTTGTATGAATATGGATAATATTTTCTGAAAGCAAAATACGTTTTCGATGAAAAAGAAATTTTTACAACAATTATTTGTTATTTCTTAAATTATTTTATTTTTTTTTTACATTAAAGTTGTTAAATATTCTAAAATTAATGAAAATGTTGTACAGCTTAGTCAATGATGTTATTAAGTAGATAAATATTATTTACAGATTATAAAATAAAGCTGATTACAATCAGCAAATTGCCAGTAGCTAAAAATCTAATATAACGTTTTTTGTGTCCAAAAATAGCTTAAATTCAAATACGGAAGACCGGAACCATCATAAAGACAACAGTCTGTCACGTGGTTTGCATTAGTAGTAACAAACATTTTGACGATAAAATTCTGCTTTCATCAAGTTTAAGGCCGTTTTTATGCTATGCCTACTTAAAAATAACGAGGTAAATAAGTTGCTCACATAAAGCTAAACTGTCACTTGTGACCTTCCGTACTATAACTTTTCCTCCCGAAAGATGAAATCACGCACATGTCACTTGTCAATCAACACCTCTGTTAAGACCGGCTATCATTTTAAAGTACATTTTTTCAGCGCAGAATGTAAGTAATGTTTGTTTCAAAATACATTAAATAAACTTTATAATTTCTTATTTTCTTGAGTTAATTTAAAAAAAATCATGACTGATTTTTTAAAGAGTTTCACTTTTTTAAACAAAAGTTAAAAAATGGCTGATGATCGATTTTCTGTCAATTTTGTTGATCAAAAAAAAAAAAGATTTTTAACGAAAATTTTGGACGTGCTAGAAATTATTAAAAATTACAAAAAAAAAAAAAAAAAAAAAAAAAAAAAAATACTTTGATCATCCCTCTTGATAATAACGTAAATATTTAGACGATAAAAAATTATTTTCATCAAGTTTAAGTCCGTTATAATCCTGCTATGCTCATTTTCCAGCGATCTCATGTAGGTACCTATTTTAAAAGGACAAGTAGGTTAAGAAGGAAAGACTGTTGAGTTCCTACAAAGATATAAATATTTACGAGTAAAATAGAAAAATGCTTAAAACTAATTAATCAGTAATACTGTTGTATTTAAAGCTGTCCACACCAGCGACAGCAAACAACGCACCTCAACAGATATGTCATTTTTTTGTGTCTGGGAACACTCAAAACATTTCCCCATATAATTTAATAACAATTAGTTATTTAGTTTACGCCATTTCGGATAACGGAGAGAACTTGTAATTATTTGTTTTCGCTTTTTCTTCCGATTTCAGGTAGAGTTTTTGGGTTTTGTTTTGCACCGACATAGAATACGGATTTATCTCCCTTACAGGATTATTTCTGGTACAACTTGGCTATAACTTTATTTTATTTTTGTTGTTAAAATTCAGAAATGCTGAATTATTTTTTTCCTTTACTAAAAAATTGAAATAAATTATACTGAACAGTAAGATATAGTCAGATCTATTTCGAAGTCGTGATTTTATAGATGTAACGGCGTACTCATAATATGAGTCTCGTTCAAGATATTTACAACCAATATAAGATAGATAAATCAGTTTTTGGTATGTAAAAATCGTTTTAAAAGTTAAAATCAACTATATTTAGGTCTTCTAATACTATTATTCTATATCTCTAACTACCCACGCCCATGTCTCGGTAATTCTAACTCTGTTAGATCTAACAGTTCCATAGTTCGTCTTAGGCCATCTATTACTCCCTTCCTATATTCTCCAACGACCAGCATTTTTTTTTCTTTTTCGGAAAAGCCATTTCTTTACTCTCTTTTTCTCTGTCCGTCCGTCCGTCCAAAACCCCTGTCACCTTAGTCCCAACCTCTTATCCTACCACTACCTCTGACATGTCGCATTCTATGGTTACGTTTCTCTGGAGAAAAAGAGACAGGGTGTGTTGGGTTAGGGGGTAACTCACCGATGCTGGGAGGATGGCATCAGATTAACGTAGGAAGGGGTGGAGTGAAAAAATGAACGAAAAAACAGAAAAAAAAGATCATTCCCGCCCTCTCTTCTGTCGCTAGAAATAACAAACAAATCAGCAAAATACCGTAACCTTAGAGTTGGATGATTTATAGCGTTGTTCTTTTTGTATCAACATTGTATCTGTTTGTGGTAGAAGGAGGTAGATAAAAAATAAAAGTAGGATAAAAAAGAGTAATCGAGGAGTAAAGGGATAAGAAAAGCGTGTTCAGTGGCGGCGGTCATTGAAATTGGTGGTAGAAAGAGAGGTATGAGGAAGAAAAAACGGCAGAGATGAGAAAAAGAAAAGTAAAAAAAGCAGCGGAAGAGAAAAAAGAAAGAAAAAAAGATGGAGGTACGGAATGAGAGAGAAAGGGAATATGGATAGAAACTGGTTGAAGGGTTGTGATTATATACAGGACTAAAGAAGAGAGAAAAAACTGCAACGGGCATGGGGCGAGAAAAAACTGCAACGGGCATGGGGCGAGAAAAAACTGCAACGGGCATGGGGCGAGAAAAAAAAACTGCAACGGGCATGGGGCGAGAAAAAAAACTGCAACGGGCATGGGGCGAGAAAAAACTGCAACGGGCATGGGGCGAGAAAAAACTGCAACGGGCATGGGGCGAGAAAAAACTGCAACGGGCATGGGGCGAGAAAAAACTGCAACGGGCATGGGGCGAGAAAAAACTGCAACGGGCATGGGGCGAGAAAAAACTGCAACGGGCATGGGGCGAGAAAAACTGCAACGGGCATGGGGAGAAAAAACTGCAACGGGCATGGGGCGAGAAAAACTGCAACGGGCATGGGGCGAGAAAAAACTGCAACGGGCATGGGGCGAGAAAAACTGCAATGAATCAAGAGGAATATAAATAGCGGTCGAGAATGAGAAAACGTGAGTAAAGAAAGAGTGAGTGAGAGAAAGAGATTCAGGAGCGAGCGAGCGAGCGATAGAGAGAGACAGAAACGGCGATAGAGAGAGAGAAGAAAGAAACGGGCGATAGAGAGAGAGAGAGAGACAGAAACGGAGAGAGAGAGAGAGAGACAGAAACGGACAAAGAGAGAGAGAGAGAGACAGAAACGGAGAAAGAGAGAGAGAGAGAGACAGAAACGGAGAGAGAGAGAGAGAGAGACAGAAACGAACAAAGAGAGAGAGAGAGAGAGAGAGACAGAAACGAACAAAGAGAGGGAGAGAGAGAGAGAGACAGAAACGGCGATAGAGAGAGAGAGAGAGAGAGAGAAAACGGCGAGAGAGAGAGAGAGAGACAGAGAACGGCGGAGAGAGAGAGAGAGAGAGAAACGAAGGATAGAGAGAGAGAGAGAGAAAACGGCGAGAGAGAGAGAGAGAGAGAGAAATGGCGATAGAGAGAGAGAGAGAGAGAAATAGAGAGAGAGAGAGAGAGAGAGAGAGAACGAAATAGAGAGAGAGAGAGAGAAACGGAGAGAGAGAGAGAGAGAGAGAGAGAGAGAGAGAGAGAAACGGCGATAGAGAGAGAGAGAGAAAAACGGCGAGAGAGAGAGAGAGAGAGAAGAAAAACGGCGATAGAGAGAGAGAGAAAAAAAACGGCGATAGAGAGAGAGAGAAAAAAAACTGAGAGAGAGAGAAAAAACGGAGAGAGAGAGAGAGAAAACGGCGATAGAGAGAGAGAGAAAGAGGCGAAACAAGATAGAGAGAGAGAGAGAGAAACGGCGATAGAGAGAGAGAGTGAAACGGCGATAGAGAGAGAGAAAAACGGCGATAGAGAGAGAGAGAAAAACGGCGATAGAGAGAGAGAGAAAAACGGCGATAGAGAGAGAGAAAAAACGGCGATAGAGAGAGAGAAAAAACGGCGATAGAGAGAGAAAAAAAACGGCGATAGAGAGAGAAAAAAAACGGCGATAGAGAGAGAGAGAGAAAAAAACGGCGATAGAGAGAGAGAAAAACGATAGAGAGAGAGAAAAAAACGGCGATAGAGAGAGAGAAAAAAAACGGCGATAGAGAGAGAGAGAGAAAAAAAACGGATAGAGAGAGAGAGAAAAAACGGCGATAGAGAGAGAGAGAAAAAACGGCGATAGATGAGAGAGAGAGAAAAACGGCGATAGAGAGAAAAAACGGCGATAGAGAGAGAGAGAAAAACGGCGATAGAGAGAGAGAGAAAAAACGGCGATAGAGAGAGAAACGAGAAAAGAGAGGCGATAGAGAGAGAGAGAGAAAAAAATGGCGATAGAGAGAGAGAGAAAAAAAACGGCGATAGAGAGAGAGAGAAAAAACGGCGATAGAGAGAGAGAGAGAAAAAACGGCGATAGAGAGAGAAAAAAAACGGCGATAGAAAGAGGAAAAAAAAGAGATAGAAAACGGCGATAGAAAAAAAAAACGGCGATAGAAAGAGAGAAAAAAACGGCGATAGAAAGAGAGAAAAAACGGCGATAGAGAGAGAGAAAAAAACGGCGATAGAGAGAGAGAAACGGCGATAGAGAGAGAGAAACGGAGATAGAGAGAGAGAAACGGAGATAGAGAGAGAGAAACGGCGATAGAGAGAGAGAAACGGCGATAGAGAGAGAATGAACAGGTGGAGTTTGGAGTAGTGGCGTAATTGAGGGATGAATGTACAAGAAGAATGTAATATAGGAAGGAAAAATGCAAAATAATCTATGATGCATTTTAATTAGGTTGTATGTGCTTAAACATATTCTAAAACATGGAATCATTGAAATGAAAGCAAAAAATATTTTGAAGCAGATGAACGTTCTTCCTTAATTCGGAAAAGACCTCATTTCTTAATCAAAATTGATAAAAGCGTTGAATTGATAGAAACAGGAGTTACACTAGGAGAACATTTATTATTCGATTTATTTTATGTTAACAGAAACCGTTCGAAGACCTTCGTTAAAATCGTGTGCGACGCTAGCTTTTTTTTTGTTTTTCATTAAAAAGGTTGTGGCCTATTCTCGTAGTCATTTTCTCTAGCTATACAAATCCCACAGAAAAACAAGTCAATTGTAGATGTATACGTACAAGCCATCGTGACCCCTCCCATATCTGTCCTTAGCTAACACCTGGATATCCCTCGTTTCCGGATAGCCCTTAGCAATAAAGAAACGCCGATGATTTTGCGTGTGTAAATGTCTGGATGATCTGGAAAACCCAAGAGATTTGCCGACAAAATACGTTGTGGTTGATTTCGGAAAGAAACATCTTTAATTCGTTCCAATGCCATAAATGGTATAATGGTTTGTATAGGTAGGGAGTGACTGTTTCTGAGGAATTATAGCAAACGACAACTTTTACTAAAATGAAAACCACACGCTTCTCTGTTCCTTCTTTCATGAATTTGCAAATAAACCTTAATAGGTAAATGGTTATGCTGTCGGCAGGTAGCTACATATGTGCTTTTATGAGTTGGTTTCATTAATGCCAAAGAAAAACATATATGGTAGTCATCTACGTACCAAAAGCAGACTGGATTCTTCAACCTTGGTTGGCATCCAGTCTAGATTTACTTTAAATTCAAACCATTTCATTATCTTTACTAAGAACACTCCTAGCAATGCACTGTTTAGAGATTAAAGGGAAGTCGTAGAAATCCATGATCGTCTGCCTCGTGAAGGCATGTGGCATTTATGGAAGAAATTGATAATAACCAATTTCATCGGTAAATGCAAGCAACATTTGGGTATACACATAGTTATATGTGAGTCACTATCATTATACATCAACACATGCGAACGAGTGAGTAGGCGAGCGAGAAAGAGGGAGGGAATTTATCTATGGCAGAAAAATCTACTTTTGCCTGATAGTGAGGAAGAAGAAAAGTTAGTATGGGAGGAAGAGAAAAAGAAAACGACAGAGAGAGGAGCAAAAGCGGGTTATATTAAGTGACAAGTATATATAATCTTATGTCAACTTCAATACAACTTTAGGTAAGCGTGTATACATATGTTCATGAGTGTGTGAAATTGTGTTTGAACAATTATCAGAAATTTCGTTATTCATTTACTTTCATACTAATAGTTATTTTTTAAATATATATTTATACTCTCATCCTTTCTCTTCCTCGCACATCCCAAAATCATTTAGCGTTGAGATGTTCCTGATATTTCTCGTGTTTTAGCAATTACTCCAAACTGTTACTTACACTATAATACTAACCTTCAGAATTTAAATAAAATTTAGACATGAACACAAACTGGCCAGTTATAGCCCGTTTGAGAGACAAATGGGGAAAACATTTTCTCTTCTGCAAAATTTGGTCCAGTAAAAGTGTGTGTTTTCCAGAGCAAAAAATAAGTCGATGAACAAAGTTCTAATTTCAGCCGGAAACACTTTCGCTCACTTTGCACTACCAGCATTAGAAAAGGTATGTATCGAATTATCCATCCACCAGCAATAGATAAATATCATAGCAGATGAAACACTTTAGCCATTTAAACATAGTCTAAGAAAACTCTAAGCTGATAAAGCCCAGGTAAGAGTGGAAGAATGGACATGAGAATGACTTGTTCGCTCCATTAAAAAAAAGAAAAAGAGAAAAAACGTTTACTGAAATCGCTCCACAGTAAGTCGATAGAAACCAGTGATCTATTTATGCGTTTACACAAACACAAACCTTTGTGTAGATATAACTTATACAATTATGTGCATCAATATGTTTGAAGTAATAAGAAATAATATTAGATTAAAAGATCCATTAATTATTTTTTTTAAATACTTATATTTCGTATCTTGATGGTAAAAAAATTGAAGGTGATTTCCCAAGTTATAAAGAGAATATTGCTTTGATTCCTTTCGGGAGATATTTCTTTAATAAGACTATTGATCTCTAAGTCAGTACATATTAATTTCATTGACTAAGAAACGGGGATGCCAACTCAAACATGAGTACCCACTGACTCAGTATTGTCACTGTGTCTGTGTCTGAAAAGCAAGTCTTTTTTATATATAAATATGTAATAAATTTTGTTTATTCTGACAGTAGAAGGACAATTCGGAATTCAAAATCGGTCTGAAAAGAGAGGGGCTCTGTCAAGCTGTCTTACCCTAGACACACCACTGCTGCTATAGCTGCAGTACATATCGTACCCCAGAGACCGTATTGGATTACAGGCCTTATGATCCAAAGTTGAGCGATTGTTCATTTATTAATCTCACAAATAAATATACTGCTACTAATTTTTATAATCACTTGGTGGCCCACTTGGATGCTGGTGAAGAGATAGACATAAACAAGCAATCCCTCATTGTAACAAAAACGATTATGAAAGACAACGTGTTACTCTGACAATCTGTGTCATCATAATTTGATGCGATTTGATAGGTGTTCATGATTTTATATCTAAGATTATTCTTTTAGAGACGTTTAATTTACTGTAACCAGCTCGTTAAGAAGTTTTCTTCATAGCCCAATTGCTCGTGTAGAGAGAGTTTAATCCTCACCGAGTACGTGCCGGCATAAACTGAGGTTCGAAAATGTTTAGAGGTTTTGCTGTCGGGTAATTATTAGCAAGCTTGTATCGCAGGTCATTATTAATGCGTACTAAGCTCGATCATCATTTAGTGTTCTTATGTCAAACTAAATTCATCTTATTAAATATTTAATAACCGTGCTTAGTCCTTAAAGAACAACAATAATAGGACCTTTACTGAAGATTTTGTCAAGCTAGTTTTAGAAAATTATTATTTTCTGGAGGTTTTTCCAAACTTATGGAGTTGTGCCAAAATTAAATAGGTTTAGTACAATGTCACAAACAGTTGTTGCCAGTTAGTTTGAAATTATGGACTACAATAAGTAATAGTCTTTACCAAAAAATTATAAGCAAATGTTGTGTAACTTTAATGATAATCCTTAAGATTTTTTGAAATAAGTATTCATTGAAAGAACGAGTGAGAGAAAAAAAAATCAAAGATTTCCATGATATGAGAGAATGTGAGTGATCGTGAAAGCGGTACATGGCCACCAACAGTGAAAAGGAATACTCAATTTTTTTGCAAGCGACCCAGATACAGAATTGATGGAAGGGAGAGTGAAGAAAGAGGGAGATCACTTTCTTCACTCTTCAGAAAACGCGAGAGTGAGGAAAAAAAGAGCGAGAGGGATGGGAGAGAGAGAGTGAGGAAAAAAAGAGCGAGAGGGATGGGAGAGAGAGAGTGAGGAAAAAAAGAGCGAGAGGGATGGGAGAGAGAGAGTGAGGAAAAAAAGAGCGAGAGGGATGGGAGAGAGAGAGAGTGAGGAAAAAAAGAGCGAGAGGGATGGGAGAGAGAGAGTGAGGAAAAAAGAGAGAGAGGGATGGGAGAGAGAGAGAGAGGAAAAAAAAAGAGAGAGAGAGGAAAAAGAGAGAGAGGAGGAAAAAGAGAGGAAAAAGAGCGAGAGGGAGAGGAAGAGAGAGGGAGGGAGAGAGAGAGAGAGGAAGAGAGAGAGAGAAGAGAGAGAGAGGAAGAGAGAAGAGAAGAGAGCGAGAGAGGAAGAGAGCGAGAGAGGAAGAGAGCGAGAGAGGAAGAGAGCGAGAGAGGAAGAGAGCGAGAGAGGAAGAGAGAGTGAGAGGAAGAGAGCGAGAGAGGAAGAGAGAGTGAGAGGAAGAGAGAGTGAGATGGGGAGCAAGAGGGGGAATAGGGAGAAAGAGTGAAGAAAGTGGGCATCTATTGATATATGCAATTTTACATGTAAAAGTACACGTGTACACGATATCGGCTAGCATGTATTATTATTCACTATCTTATGTAATTTCTGAATTTAATTCAGAAGGAAGTCAATAGTAAATTAATAAAAGACAAGCAGTGTAAAGAAAATAGTTGGACTGGAGTCACCTTATCTGCATATAAACAATCTTTACAATTGGGGACAAAATCTCCTTGCGATCCTGTTTTGGGTAGGGAGTGGCCTCTAGAAAAAAATCATCCCGCTCTTACAAGGGGAAAAAATTGCCGTGGATGTTATGGAAATTAGATTTCACTAACAGATGTCCAGAAATCGGTTTTCTGTTTTCATTCCGGCCTAATCTTTTCCGGGAGTTGCTCGCACCGGTCAATATATATATATATATATATATATATATGCTTTCCCCTTCGCTGCACATGTGTACACACGTGTAAAAATTACTGAAATTATGTTTTTGTTTTTTTTAGGAGCCCTCACTCTCATTTTATTTCCACACATTTATTTCTATGTTGAAAATGCCTGCGTGCATGGGATATGAATTTCCAGAACTGGACAGGAGAATTGTTCGTAAAGATGTCATATTTTATGCATACAAACTGTCTCACACATAAATTATATATATATATATATATATATATATATATATATTATACACACATGCACAGGGTACGATGAGTAAATTGTAGCCATTTTATATTTTTAATTTGGCGAATGTGCGTTGTTTTTCATCTTAATTCAACAGTATATTAAGGTCAGTTGGGTGCCGCCTGTGAGAAAAAGGGTACCATGATGTAAATCACTCCGCCAGAAATTTGGAAACGGCATTCTGCACTGCTTGTCCTTCGCACCGAAGCTCCAATACGAACGTTTCAGAGTGTTTGGGTGTCAATCTGACGACAATGCAGAGTATTCGGAAAGAGTTGGAGGAGTCTAATGGCGATTACGAAAGCACGTCAGTTCGGTAAACACATTCTGATCGTTATGATAAGAAAAGAATTCCCGAATTTTGTTGTGGAGGGCCTCAAACTCAACACGGGGACCGACATCAAGTGCTTTGAGGAGGTAACGCTACCCTGGGTCAAGCAGGTGACTGCTGGAAGACTCAGCACAGTGACACATAAGCAGAAGCAGGATAATCCAGTCATGACTGCCAGGAAATTTCTTCGACCACATCACCCCTTACATATTGGCCACCTAATTCCCCAGACTGCACCCCTTGATTATTATGTGTGGGGCGCAGTTGAACGAGTGACCAACAAAACTCTTTATAACATCAAAGATGACCTGAATGTAAGGATTATGGTAGCATTCGCCAACTTCAACAAGGAGAGAAGAGATGCAAGAGATCTCGAAGTCGTCTGGAGACCATAGTTGAATCCAATGGCGATCTTATTGAATAAATTTACTCTTTAGTATTTCAAGATATTGTGTAATTTTGGTAAATATATCTGCTAAAATGAGATGTCAGTGTTATTTTCATTTTGGCGTAATTTAAACGACACTTTACCCATCGCACCCTCTATGTATACATGCGGAGGCTCTGTGATTCTGACAGCTGCTACAGCAAACAAAACTTAGTAGCATTCTTCAATTTCGTTGAGGTCGCTTCATTCATAGAAACAAATCTTTGGTTTGTAAAATGAGAGAGAAGGTAGTGTGGACATTTGTTTAAAAATTTAATAAATATTCAACGATGGACTTGTGAGCGTGTGGGAATCTTGATAATATTACCATTTTCCATAGCAAGAAAAATTTACAATTGATTGTTACCACAGAAAACGTTGGAAATAACTATCAAACAGTAGAGAAAATTATAGTATTTTTTTTAAAGAATTAATCCTCACATGAATGCTAAACTCCGCCTTTCTTTCTCATTTTCTTTTTAGTTTTCATGGTGAACGGGTCTTAATTTGACATTATAAGAGCAAGAGTCAAAACAAATTAAAATACACATTGTTGCTGAAAATTTCTAAGTCGATTTGATATTTTTCAAAGCTTTAGTATTTTTTTAGGGCAATATAAAATGCTTTTTACAACAACGTAATAGCTGTCATCATCATATTTTGAACAAATACAGGGTAATTTACACTCCAACTTTTAATGCTTAAATGACACTTTTGGTGACCTCAGGTCCATGTCATCTTACTATTTATAGAATGTATATTATAATTATTTACAAATCTTATTATTATTAAGATTAATTATTAGTAGTAACTATTAAAATATACTAAATTGTCTAACTTAGAAAAATGCAATCAGGTCAAGGATTTTTAATCTCATATTCTTATTAACAAAAACAGAAAAACGACTAATTAACAGTCGCTTAACCTAGCATTGTCTAGTTTGGAAAAGCATTTATTGTTAATTTAAAAAGTATAAAAACAGGTGGTTTGATTGAACTGAAAATTGTTTTTTCCCAAGCTAGGACAAATTGCATTAAAATGCTCTAACGGAAATTAAGTTACAACGTGCAGTTTTTTTATGTTACATTAACAATCACACAACATACAGAAAACTACTACAGGGAATATATTTAATATTAAAAATAAAATTCATAAACTGGAAATATTGTTACAATCGATGGATTGAACCAAAGAAAAGTTTTCTAAGTTACGTTTACACAGAATTTCAAGACATTTTCTATTCATCAAGTATATAACTTTCTGCTCAATATTACACAATATTTTTTTAAAATCATTTCACCCAAACAAGGCAATAAAGTCACTATGACGCAAATGATTTACAGAAATTTAAAAGTTCTATAGTTAAAGATAAAATTAAGCATAATAAACACTGGCATTCAAGCAACTTTTCACAGATTTTCTTGCTATAGAACAATATTTAGAAAGGTAGTCTCCCATATGATGTGTCCTGCACCTGTGACCACGTGCCAATCCAAGCTAAGCTTAATAATCACCAAATGAATTCCTTGCCATAGAACAGTGGTTAGCACGTAATCTGAAAACATTTTTATTGTGTGTATATATATATATATATATATATATATATATATATTTCACACTTGTATCCTTTATTTTTGCTTTTACAAATAAAAACTTCGATACAGAAAGGTTCTTAGCAAGCTAATATAACAAATTATTACCACTGTCGTGAGTTTCTCATTAGGTTCACCAACGATTTTAGACTTCTCTCTGACTATTCTATGCTTTTGTCTTATTGAGGAGATAATTTTTGAATTTGTTTTCAGGTTTTATTTTTACTTTATAGAAAATAGAACTCTATAAAAAATATTCAAATATAATTCTATATTTATAACTCATTAGATTCTGAGTAAAATGTTTAAACTATGGCAATATCCCAAATACACAAGCTACAACACAATCTTTGTCCTAGTTTTGCATCAGTTGGATATTATAGTTAATAATAGTTAACTAATAGCAAATCATACTAATGTCACCTGCAGTTTTAAGGGTGTATTTTCCTATCATTCTTCACATAACAATACTAATAATATTATTAGTAATAGCAGTAGTAACAAGCAAGTCTAATAGTATAATCACTAATATACAGTTGTTCCAGTACATCTCTGGCATTTCTTTGTTCACGTCGATAATACTGATGATAATAATAAAACACTAATCTTTCTACATGGCAAACCGGATTGTTTATATTTTAGTATTGGTCAGGTCCTTACTGCTACTAGAAACAGCGCAGCTGCTTAGCTGGCCTGTTTGTTCCGGTAAAACATTTGACTGAGCCTGCTTAGCGAGAGAGGAACTCAACCAGTAAAAACTACACAACAGGTAGACAACACAGGTATGCAAAGGCCACCACACCCTGATAGTGAGCTCTGTACCCATGCCCCTGGGATAACCAGACTGTTCATCTACTGGTAGAGGATCGAAATATATTCCCGCTCACAAGAGCCAAATTTAATATTTTAAACACAAAAAATTATACTGGTAATTGAACAAAGTTAACTTTATTGTTAATTATTGAAATTAATTATAATTAGTATTTTGAAACTTTAATTGGATTCTTTTTTTATTTCTTAATTTTTCTAAAGTAAATTTAATTTTCTAACTCAATGTTATATATGTAAGTGTATCGTAGGGCTACAGACACCTTTGTGGGTCACAAATCAGCATCAATACTGTTAGATAAAACTAAAAGCAAAAAACATTAAAAAAACTAATTTTATCACAAGTAAAATACAAATTATATATCCTTAGGAATTAGATACTTAATGATATACAAGATTTCTGGTACACAAATACTACTGTGGGTCGTATCATACTGACTAGATTTAGCTTAAGGCTAATATATTTTTATACTTATGCCTTTGTCATTTTTTAAAAAACTATAGCAGTAAAACAAGATTGTTCTTTTGTATATGCAAGTTGAATAGGTCAATATACATTTTGATATTGCAAATGAAGCTTAAAAGACAATGAAATATATGACCATGCGCATGTATGTGTAATAAATGTAGATACTTCTCCCTTTGTTCCTACTAAAAAGTTGAAATCATGTATGTACTTAAAGATTGATAAAGCGTGTGGTAAGTATTGAGTCAGTTCAGTAGACAGAGCCGAGATAAAGGTCAAGGGGCAAATATACATAACCCTTGAGTTCATGAGATGGAGAGTAATGAGAGATAAAAAATAGATATAAACGAAGACGGTGTTAATAGAATGTATGTGCGAACAGATAATTTTATTTTTGTATAAGGTAAACTACACAAAAACCTAATTTTAAAACTATGGCATTATAATATCTTTACTACGTAGATAAAAAAAATGTATGTGCGATATGTTTGTGTAAAAATCGATTGAAATAAATCGATTAAAATATCGATCATTGTTGACAGGATGGGAACGTCACAGAAGTTTGCATGCCGCAAATAATCTCGAATGTATATTTCGAAAAAAAAAAATATATTATATATATATATATATATATATATTCTTATGAAAGAAAATCGCTTTAATTTATCAAAAGAATCCCAAGGGCGGTATTAGCTTTTGTTGAAGGTCTTTTTTCTATTGTCAGTCAATTTGGTATCTCATAAATGCATGATCAGAAAAGACTTGGTTTATTTTAAATATTTTCTCTCTCTCGGGAAATCGGAAAAAAAGGAAAGGTATAGAGACATATAATAGAACTAAAAAACTAGAAATAAAAATACAACCTTTATTTGTATCATGTTGGAAAAACAATTCTAAACACTATGCTAAAACATTTACAGTCACTATCTTTCGCAATGTTTTTATTTTAATATTTTGATTGAGACTTAAATACTTTAAAATTGTCTATTGAAGTCGCTAAATAGATTCTTATCAAAATGACAAAGCAAAAAGGCATATTTCATTCTTTGTTTATAACAGTCCTAAAAAAAAAATCACGAGAGGAAGTAACTTTATGGGAGTATTTTCATTTTATACTTACTCCCAATCAGCCATTTTGATATAAAACGAATGACAACTTAAAAAATTCCAGAAAATTGTTCATAACATCAATAGATTTTAAACATAAAAATGAAAAATTGCATCCTTTCTAACAGCAGAAAAATTGTTCCATTATTATTTGTAAATGATGGATAGCATCTACTATATTTGGCTTGAATAAAGACATGAATTTTATTACGTGAGCATCAAAAGTACTTTTAATTTTTTATAATGCTATTGTTTCGGTTGTATGTCATTGTTTGAACAAAGTGGAATTTTCATATGATTAATATGTACTGATTTTCAGTGTAGATTAAGTGACAGCAAATTTCAATGGTTTTAATTTCTCATCGGATTTACAATTATTATTCTTATTATATCACTGAGTGGGTTTGAGCACTTCATTAAATGTGATACTTTATTCATGTTCTCGAAAAATTTGTTTTAAAATAATATTGTTTACTAAGTTTAGCAAAGGCCATCAATAAGCACACACATAACTAATCAACTGTATTAAGACACCCTGTGAGGATTTAAGTGTTAATGATCTATAGTAACAATTTACTAAACATTACTCCACATTTGTGATTATTTGAAATTCATGACAGCTATGATAGAAAAGTGATTATCTCATTAACAATCTACTTTCTTTTTTAAAATTAAAATTCTCCATCACCAGCTTATTTCTTTTTTTTTTTACCTCAGTATAAAATCTTGGGTTTTATATATATTTTGTATATTTTTATATATCAAAAACAGTATTTAGAAAATTTTCCAGTTTGTGAGAGAGAGAGAGAGAGAGAGAGAGAGAGAGAGAGAGAGAGAGAGAGAGAGAGAGAGATTATAAAAAGGGAATGAAGAAATACTGATCATATTATAATAGTATAAAATGATTTTAACTGTAAATGTATTAAAACCTACTTGTGATAGAATAAAGACTTTTCTACAAAGAAAACCAAGTGAGCTTTTGTAATAACTACACAAGTGGGAGATATTTATAAAATTTCAAAATAGGAATATAGTAATAAAGTACATTTAAAAAAAAAATCAATGCTTATTGATTTAAATACTAAAAAAGAGAGATTCACTAAATTCACTTAAAACATGAATAAGAAAATCTAGTTATTGGTTGTGCAGTAGAGTGAATATCATTTTAAGAATTTACTATGGCATTTGTCCCACTGCACAACTCCCACTAGATCTTGGATTTTAAATTAATTTTATCACAGTAAATATGTTGAGTCTACTAATATTTTTCAATTTCTTGTTCTTGTTAACAAATGCCATTAGCATTTATTATAACTAGAGAAATAAAGCTCTCAATTTGAAAGAGAACACACAAAAAAAAAAAAAGAAAAGGGTCTTATAGATTTTAAATTGATAAAATGTTGACATTAATGGTGCATATAAATATATAATAGTTAATCTTACAATATAAATGTTTCTTTTTTTATCTCTATTAATTACTGGGCTATTAATTTAACATTAAATGGATTGTCATGGCATAGAAATAAAGAAATACATGATATAATACATTATCTTCACAACACTGAACAGTTTCAAATCACTTCTCACAATAAATGTTTTGACAGCATAAAACATTTTGGCTGTTTTGCTTTTATCCATGTAGAATAAGAAGTTCAATTTTAAGGAAATTGTCAAATGTTTAGAATATTTTATCTTCAAAAATTATTCCATTAATGTTAACATCTAATGTTTACAGTATTCTGACAAAAATAACATGATAATAAAAATAGGTTTTAATTTCACTAGATATTTAAAATATGATCAATAGAACTGAAATGATTGCTACTATCAATGATTGCTACTATCATTAATTAATTAATCTCTGATGTAATGTGGAAAACGAAAAGGAAATATGGTTTTGATCGTGAATACAAGTGGGTGCTGAAAAATTCTGACCAAGAAGGGGCTCCAGAAAAGTTTGGATGTTTGGTCATTTAGGGTCAAATTTTGTAAAGTTGGTCAGAAAGAACTTTTCTGCATCCACTCTGTATAGCAGATTGAATGTCTATAGATAAAAGAAAAAGATATTTTGGTAATCAGTTCTGTAATGGAATTGGTAAAGAAAAAAAATGAAAAATATAAAATTGGAAGCCAGTGTTGCATTTTTTAAGAGATACAAGATTGAAAATGATTTGACAAAAAGATAAATTAATTTCCATGTTGATAAATGCCAAAAAATCGGTAAGCAGAAATTTAAATAAGTATTTTATATCTATAGAAGGAAAAGTTATCAGATAATCAAGAAACTATGATCTTCATCTTTGGTAAACTTATGTTAAAAAAATTATATATTTATTTCAAAAGTCTGGAATTGTCACAAAATATTTTCTTTTATAAAATTAATCAAAATCCTAAAATGAAAGAAAAACTATATAAAGGGAAATAATGGACACCTTGTTGTGAGGATAACAGTCAAAAAGTAGGTCTTGTAGGCCATTACTTTTGAGTAGTGAGTTCAATCACCATTTCATGCTCCATAGATGTGGCCTTATGCCAAAATTGAGATAAGCTTAGTAAATAACCATATAAAAAGGAAACATGATTTTAAGAATTCTTTGAAATCATTAAAATTTTAGCTCAAAATTTTGTATTATGAAAGAAAAACATTATTTTTAAGAATTTATGATACCTTGAAACCTTTTTTGGTTTATGTAAAGTTGCTAAGTTACAAAATTATGTTATTTTTGTTTGCTTATTTATTTTATCCATGCAAAGCCATAGTCAATGGAAAGGTCAGAATATAAGCATTGGGTAGACAGTTTCATAGAGACAATGATTATAGACCTTTTGGTCAATAGAAAAAGATCAGCCAGATAAAATCCACTAAAATTAGTTTCCATGGCACCAAAGTAGACTAGTACTACTAGTTTTGACAATGCTGATTGATACTAAGCAGTACCATCGAAGAGAAAAAGAAGACAAATATCAGTGAGAGAGTAGGATAAAAAGGAAAACTATGCTCTGCCATTATTGTGAGCATGTCATGTCATAATTTTGTGTAAAATCTTCTTAGAGCATAAACATCAAAGTGCTTAGATGTAATACTTAGAAATCAAAATAAAATGTCACTTATTATTTAATGTAAAAACTTTGTGAGAATGACCATTTGGCATCTATAGAGGCACATTTAGAATTAGTCATGTATAAACAGTTTAATAAAACACTATTTAAAATAAGTTTCAAAATGGAAATCATGCTACCTTTCCAAATTGTGTGTAAACCCCTTCTTTATTTTTTTACTGTCTGTTGGTGATCCTGCTCCAATGTTTCCAGTTCAATTGTATCACCTTGATGGAACTACAGGGCCAAACAATCGCGATCTTTATATCAGCTGTTCTATGCCTTCCTTGGAGATAGGAACTGCTGGTGGGGTACAAATTCAAGTACAAAAGTTACACAAGCTTACGAGTAAGTTTTATTTTTTATTATTTATTTATTTTCAATTTAGACATTATTTTAAAAATGCTTTTCTTTTGTGCCTGGAATTTTGATTTTTTTTTTTTTTCAACTGAATTGACTTAAACATTTTAATGTCTGTTGTATTTATAAACAGTAAGAACAAGAATGTGTTTTTTTATTGACCTTAACTTTTCATGCATTTTCAATAAGTTATACCTTTCAAAAATATTATTTTGAAATTGCTTATTTTTAGACATGAACATTTTAATTCTCTGCTTTTTTCTTGAATTGTTGCAGATGTTAGGAGTGCAAGTGTCCCAACACAGAAAACTTGAAATAATGCCAAAATCTTGGCCCAAATTGTGTGCTGCAGTGTTGGCTGGAGAATTGTCTCAATGGCAGCTTGGTTGAGGGATGTTTTGGTAAAAGTATGTGTTACACAACAGGTATGTAGCAATCACCCTAAATATGAATGCTTGAAAACTGAATGAAATCTTTCTGTATTTTTATTGAAATAATTTATTCACTCTATAGCTCACCCCAGCAACCCCAAACAAATTTTTCTCAAGGCACTTCACTTAAATAACTAATTTTATTATTTTTCTGACTTTGATGTATTATTGAAATCCATCAAAGTTACTACATATCTTATTTTCACCAAAATGGAATGTGGCAAAGTCTATAAACACTTGGTATCCTATATTAACTCACCAGTCAGCTTTTGGGGTTTCTGTTTAGTTAGAAATAACACATTTCTAGAGAATAGTATATTTAA
>CAHIKZ030005260.1:1642500-1685748 GCA_903632075.3 Acanthosepion pharaonis | reverse complement strand
TGTGTATGTATAGTATTGGCCATTTTTGACTTCCTTGAAAATACGGATCCACAAACTCTAGAGCTGTATAGTTTCACTTCAGTATGTGTGCCAAAATATCTACAAAAAAAAGGCATAAATGATATATTAATAGGCGCAGTGAATAACATATGTAAGCAGACTGTATTTTGAGGGATACATAAAATTATTATTTTAAAGATGTAGCAGCAACCTGCTGCAGTGAAGTTCAAACTTTTTTGCAGTGAAAGAAGATTGCTTTAACGTCACATCATATCTTATGAAATGTATACGTTTGAAATCAGAACATTGCCTATACTGAAACAATTCAAATATAGATCGAGAAATATTTATTCACTTTTAAGTTTTTTTTTTGGATGACAACTTCGACTAATATAACGATCTATCCATAGCCTGCCCCCACCTGGTGCAAGATTACCTCCTACCGGTACTTCTACGTGGTAAAACTAAAGAATCATTTTCCTAAGAGCCTAAGAGTAGATCTATTGTTAAGTCTCCCAAAAAAAGAATGTCAACAATGGCACAAACACGAGAGATGAAACTGATCAGGTAAAGAAGATGAAGCTCGAACTGAAGTAACATTTAACACAAAATGTCGAATAAAAATGAAATAATTTTCACTTTATTTTTATAAGAGCCTAGAAGTAGACAAGATCCTTTGCTAAGTCTCCATGCATCACAGCATCAATGTTGGAAGATAAGAGAAAAGCAACTGACATATTTATAAAGCCAATAGTTAATAACTGAAAATTACGTAGTAAAAATAAAAATATTTTGACAAGTATTAGCTTAAAATGATTACATATTACAAAGAAAATATATATATATATATATACATACAAAAAGAACACACATATATACATTATATGTATGTATGTATATATATATACACGCATTAGAATTATATAACAAATAAAAAAAAAAACATTCTTTACCATGAGACATATGACAGGAAGTTTACTACAAATGGAATGAAATAAAAAGATTTCTCAACTATAATAATGATAAGAATATCAGTGTTATGCAAAACAAAATAATTTAACTAACAATAGCAAATGGTCGAATATCAACAGAAAAGACCTAATATGAAAACGATATTTTATATATATATATATATATATATATATATATATACACACACACATACATACACCTATGACCACACATATAGCTATTTCCATACACACATCAATATACAACATTATATATATATAAAATATTCATTCATACAATATACATATACATGTACACAGAATTTCATTAGACATATAGGTGTAAAGTTAAAATCTTCCGAGTCAAAATGCCTAATTCTAGTCGTAAAATTATTAGATAGAAAAAAAATTCATAAAATCCAGTGTTTTCAACTTGCAAGTGAATATGTTCTATGATCAGACACACCCTCCTCTTCCCTTCTGACTTTTTCTGTCTTTACCACCTCTCTCACCCACAAGTCAAGAGCCTATGCACTCTGACCCAAGAATGACTTGGTTCCAAAATCACACGATCATCAGGCGGTAGACCACAAGTTAATTCCAGGCACCACCAAGTACTCCTGCTGTGATCCCATGATCAGACCTCCACTCAGGGTTCATTGAATCTTTGGCCATCACATAAACACTTTGTGATTTGCACACCATCCTCCTGAGTACCCAGTCAAGGACAAAGACAACCGACGTGACTATCTTTGTGGAGAGCAAAAATCTAAAAACAGGTTTCAGTATCCTGTCTGACCAGTGGCAGATGAACATTGCCGAATGAATTGTGCCGATTCCAAATGGACTGCACATCGATATAAAGAAGAGAGTAAAGTCTGTCAACTAGAGAATGAAAGGACTGCTATCAAAGTGCCGATTCCAAATGGACTTGTGGGGAAAATAGAAATGTCTTACTTCCCAAATGCCCTCGCATCTGTCTGGCCTGTGGGTTGAGAAAAGCAAGAAAGGGTCCAAGATGGCGTCCGTGACATTTAATATTCACGGTCTCGTACAGTCTCACAAGGTCGCGTTACACACATACTAATGAGGTGCATCTAGGCTCCATAAAAGCAGGTCGCTTGGAGAAATTGGCAGAAGCCATTTACACCCATGTTCGGTTTACATTGCTTTGCGTTGTGTCAGACATTTTCCTACGGAAAGAGTTGCGTCCCTTACACTTCATATTGAATTTGACTCCTTTGCTACAGGACTGCACATCGATATAAAGAAGAGAGCAAAGTCTGTCAACTAAAGAATGAAAGGACTGCTACCAAAGTGAATTGACCAATGAACACCTGTACGTAATGCTGTGAATCTCCGACCATTTCTGAAAGAAAAGGAACCTAGGACAATTGCCAGCCAACAAAATATTGTTTTATCAGATTAACTCTCCCTTCAGTGAATTAAAACTATACACACATATTTGTACCCTCACCTTCGATTTTATAAGTATATTTTAAGTACATTGTATATATGCGACGAGACATAGGAGTATTAATAACTTCTTTATTTCTTGAAAAAGCAGATTATTGGATATATGTTTTTTTTTCATCCCCAGTTGAATCAGGGCCAGTTCTCAGAAGAGAACCTCTCATTTCCTATTTAGCCCTTGATCGTAGGCCAGACTAATGCTGTTTGACAAAAAGTGCAAATGACCACAACAGTATTCCATAACGCCTACGCATTTTTCGTAGGCTGACACATGACGGTTTTGTTTCACGTGTTTCGGGAGTAACAATTCTTCAGTTAGCTGCTTGCCCCACCGTACCAGGTAGACATCACCAGAATCTGTCTTAGCTGTTTGCAGTTGGAAGAAGTAGATGTCACCACAACCAAATTTCGCTGTTTGCTCCCCAAAGAATTAAGAACGTCATCACCCAAGTTGGCTACACTTTTATGATTCACATGTGTATACTAGAATATTGATAATCCCTCCCTTTGATATTCAGAAAAAAAAAACAAAAAATAAAAAAGAATGTATGAACATCTGTTTTTCTTTACACTGTATTATTGATGAAAATCCTAATTGACATCGATTGCCATCTACTGTAAGTGTTGCATGTTTTATATATCTTATTGTCTGCTTGCTCTATATTCCGATGATATTTGTCGCATTAATATTTGTCTGATTGATTACTCATCTCCCCATCCCTTGTGTTATTAAGTTTTGTTTTTCTTATATTATTATTGCACCTCGGATATTTGTAAATAAACTATTTCTATTATAAATTCTCATATTGCCTCTTGTCGTTCTGTATCCACGCATTGGATATTTCTTGTCGTATTTACCGGTGTCTGGATTCAGAGAATTCCCCTCCCACTGTTATTTTTCTTTATTTTAACATTGAACCCTGGGATCTTCTTTATTTTCTCGTTGCGTCCCAGCGATCGTAGTCCTAACGAAACCCCGGGCGTAATATATATATATATTTATATTATAAATTAACTGATTTGAAATATGGTTTTTTCGCTAGACACAGTTCTAACCATGTTTCAAAAATTTTGTAATTAAAGACATTAGTTCCATTTCATCCTCAAGCGAATTTTGGAGTGTCGACTTCTATGTTCACTTTTATATTTGCACACGCTCTATCTCTGATAGAGCACTTTAGCCAATAAATATAACATCTTAAGACTATATTTCATCATATATAGATTATATATATATATATATATATATATATATATGATATATATAATCTAAATATATATACATACATATATAAAAGTATGCATCAATATATATATATATATATATATATATGTGTGTGTGTGTGTGTGTATATATATATATATATATATATGCATGCATACAATATACATATATTTACATACCATTTTAATTAGCCATACAGGTGTAAAGCCCAAAATCTCTCATGTCAAAATCCAAAATTCTACTAGTAAAATTGTTTGATAAAAAATACATAAAATCCAATGTTATCAACTTGCGAGTGAATATGTTCTATGATCAGCTATATCAATTCACCAGGGAATTACACCACCAAAACCGAATTACTTGAAATTTGTCACAAATGTTCCCCTTCATGAGTTAGGAAAGTGTGCCAAATTATTTTGTGCTAGACTTTACTGTTCTAATTTTAAGTGTGGGTGTATAATTTTCCTAGTTTGCCTCTAAATTAAGACCACACAATGTTGCCAAATCTCAGTGTTTTTTTTAAATTAAAGAAAAATACTTCCATATGTTCAATATTTATGAAATTTGGTATGTAGGGCAAATAAGAAGTGTAGAATCCAAATATTTTATTATTTCAAGCTTAAACTTGATAGAAAATTTTATTTTACTCACATGAATACATAACCCCAAAATCAACAACTTTTCACTTATGTAGCTTATGGTCATTCTATCGAAAAATACGTCCATGACCTCTAAAATGTTGATATTGTGCTAAGTAACTTCTTAAGCTATTCAATAAGATTGTTTTTATTAATTTAAAAAAAAATAATTTAAATATATTTTGCAGATATTAATTTTTGTACAGATAGATTGTCTTTAAAAAGCAGTAAACATTGCCTCATGTATGATAATCAACAGTGCATAGAAAATTTGTAGATGGCACTTAACAAATGAAGTTAAAAGAAATTCTTTCTGTTTGTGTTTCTTTTAATTTTATTTTGGTAAATTATTTTCATGAAATAAAAAGACGTTTGACTTTTTTTCAATCTCAAAAAGTCATAAGATAAATGTAGGTACCAACATGAGATTGCTGGAAAAATGAGCAGAGCAGGATAATAATGACCTTAAACTTGATGAAAATTTTTTATTGTCTAAATGTTTGTTATTATCAAGAGGAAAGATCAAAGTATTTCTTCATTATTTTTAGAGTTTTTAATAATTTCTAGCATGTCCAAAATTTTCATTAAAAATCTTGTATTTTTTTTGATCAGCAAAATTGACTGAAAAATTGATCATCACCCATTTTTTTAACTTTTGTTTGCAGAAGTGAAATTTTCCGCTTAAAATTTATTTAAAAAATCAATTACGATTTTTTTAAAAATTAATTTAAGAAAATTAGATATTATACAGTTCATTTAATGTATTTTGAAACAAAAATTACTTACTTCCTATGCTGAAAAGATGTACTTTCAAATGATAGAAAGCCGGACATAACAGAGGTGTTGATTGACAAGTGACATGTGCATGATTTCATCTCACCACGTAACAGACTATTGTTTAAATGATGCTTCCGGTCACCTGTATATTTGAATTTAAGCTATTTTGAGGCACAGAAAACATGTTTTACAGATTTTTAGGTATTGGCAACATTCTGATTGTAACCAGCTTTATTTTATAATCTGTAAATTATATTTATCTACTTAATAACAACAGATTTTCATTAATTTTTGAATATTTAACAACTGTAATGTAAAAAAGATAAAATAAGTTAAGAAATAACAAATAATTGTTGCATAAATTTATTTTTCATCAAAAAGTTTTTTTACTTTCAGAAAATATTATCCATATTCCTACAAACAAGTAAAAGCAACTAAAAACTTTTGAAATTAAATATCTTTGTTTTATTGAGTTTTGTATGTTAAAATTCAAATTTTATTTGTCAACTAAAAACAAAAAAAAAACAATTTGCTTTCCTCAAAGCCTTGTACTTTTAACTAATTAATCACTAAAACTGTACAAATTAGAATTTCATGAGTTTTCATAAAATTAATTATTGGGGAGGTAGTAAATATAAAAATGTTCTTTACTATGAATTTAAAAAAATAAACATATTTATAATAATTTCCATCATTTGTGAAAAGTTTCTGAAAGTTTCCTTAAAATCTGACAATTATTTTTATTTTTACAAGATTTTCAAAATTAATGATTGCCATTAAAAAAAATACACAAAAATCTACTATTGTTGTTTTGTAGGACACTCACTGATAAAGAGAAACAATTTTTTTTCAATCAAAATTTAGAATGCTCTAATGAAGACATAAAAATTTTGAAAAATAATTAAAAATGACTTTGTTCTTTCCTCTTAATAAAAACGTAAACATTGTGACGATAACATTATGTCAAGTTTAAGGCCATTATCATCCAGCTATGCTCATTTTCCAGCTATCTCATGTAGCTACCTATGGGAATCTTTAAAACATAATATTTGATGTTGGCACTAAATACATTTATATAGTTGAAGGAAATGCTTTTATTACATTTTTTTAAGTTTTTATTTTTATATTTATTTTTGTAAATAATTTTTCAAAATTATTTTCATGAAACAAAAATGTTTGAATTTTGTTTCATTCAGGAGAAAATCATAATAAAAATGAATATACAAAGAGTCTTTAAAAGATTACATTTTAAACTACACCATGCACTAAATTTGTTGTGCATATAGACTAAATTGTTTTGGATATAATTTTTTGCAAAGATAATTTATCCATCTTGAACAAATAATAAACTCTACCATTTGCTGTTGTAGGAACATCAACAGTGCACAGAATATTCATTAATGGTACAAAACATATATCCTTAAAATCTTCTTTCCAGTGAAATGAATCTGATGGAAGAGATGGATGCATGACCTTACTCAGCAAAGAAAATAAACAAACATTTCTGAAACAATTCCATTCATTTTTGAGTAAGTTCTGAAAGTTTCATTCAAATCTGAAAATTATTTGATTTTTGCAAGAATTTAACAAATTAATGCTTTTCAAATGAAAAAAGCCCCCCCCAAAAAAACAAACCTAATGCTACCTCTGACCTAAGAACAAAAAAAAAAAAATTTGAAAATTTTGGTTTTAACACCTGAGTGCTAAATATCCCTTAAAATTTTCCAAGATCATCATAATTCTGTGCAAATGTACATGCTGAACTCAAATTAAAAATTAAATTATGAAGAAACCATACTATTTTGGAATTATTGACAGGAAAAAATGGGACTTCTTGATGGTCATTTGTCCCCATTACTGCAATCATGAATACTCATTCGGTGCAGGATACATCTGGCCTGTTTAATTTACTGCTTTCACAGACTTTCCTTGCAGAAAATCACTACTGTAACAAATTAAATGATACAATAGAAAATTTTTTTTGGAATAGCAATGACAAATTAAAAGATTAATAAAAAAAAGCAATATTTTAACACTGAAAAAGAAAAAAAAATTTTTCCATTTGGTAAATTATTTAATGTTTTTTATTTTTTTAATTTAAAAGAACAAACCTTAAATTATTTAAATAAAAGGTTATTTTGGGTGTTTTTTTTCTGTGTTGAAAATAAAAAAAAATTAAAAATAATACAAAAAACTTTTACGTTACCAATGTTTTTATTAATTTTTATTTGTTGTCAAACTTACAAAACGGTTTGGTTTCTTCATAATTTAATTGTTAATTTCGAATTCAACGTGTACATTTGCACGGAATTATGACGATTTTGGAAAATTTTAGGAGATATTCAGCGAAATAAACCAAAATTTACCAAAAGATTTTTAACCAAAATTTCAAACGTGTTCTGAGAATGGAATAAAAAAATATCTGTGAAAATATTATTCATTAGCAAATTTAAAATTAAATTAATTATTTAGCACGGGATAAAAAAAAACTGTACAAGGTTAACTGATGAAGAAATTTGTTTCTTTTGCATTCTTTTCGCTAAAACAAAACTCGTGGCTTCTTCAACGTGAAACTACAACATAAACAGTTTTCTATAAATTTGTCAAACATAAAAAAATTATTTGAATTGATAAAAGAATTTATTTTAGAAATGTTTGTCTTTTAGAAAGTCATGTTGTTGCTAAATGACGCATGCGATTTAAAGAGACGGTGTCCAGCGGTGTATGTTTCTTAAGATATCCAAAACGATAAAACCAGAACATTCGCAATAATTTTTTATTTTTACCAATCAAATTGTAAATAAGACTTTGAATTTAATATCTAATCAACAACTGATTTTCTTTTAAAATCTAAAACAAATGAAATATAAAAAGAAATTTAAAATGAAAAAACCTGTAAGAAAACTGTGACAAATTTTATCCGGCGGCAAAAGGTGAAACTTTTGCTAAACTGGCGCTTCGAACACACTAAGTTTGTAAACTATATATTACCAAAGAAAAATGAATGACGTAAATTTTTAAACAAATTGTTTCCTTTTGTTTTCATTTCTAAAGTTTTCAAAAATGAAAATTGTAAGAAAATTTCAAACGGGCAGAATTAAGCCCTGATATTTTTACATGCTTGTTTTTTGTTCAAGGGTTAAAAAAGAACGAAAGATGCTGAAATCCGAAATTAGGATTTTATGACAAAGATAATAAGCGGCGTTTCTCACATTAAAAAATTGTTAAAAATTTCACAGGAAGGAAAAAAAATCATCTCCTAACCGATGTTACACATGTCGATGATTACATCAAGCATTGTCCTTAGAAAAAGAATTCTTTCATTGTGGAAAAAAAGGACATAAAAAACCCAGTGTAAAACACAATTTAAAAAACGAGTGAGTACTTACAATAAACAGAAACTACTATGTATAAATCTGCTATAAGAAAATTTATCTAGGTAAAAATCCTCAACGAAAACATCAAATTGCAACGGATAGTGGATCCGTTTTATAAAAATTATACATGGAAAAATTTCACATCAACGTTCAAAATAGTTACCAAAAAAAAATAACTCGTAGTGTTAGGTCAGAGAAAAACAAAATTTGAAAAAAAATTTATAAAAAAAAAACGCTGTAATGTCATCCGTGGGTTAGCGTGTGTTGAATTAGAAACATCAGTTCCTGTTAAAAAGATCCAAACAAAACATTTACTATAATTAAGAACATTAGCATTGACTTCTAGTCATTTATGTAGATTTTTGCTAACTATTTTTTGAAATTTTTGCTTGAGATAAATCGCACAAAAACATAAACGTTTTTTTTTGGGGTAACAATTATCTTTTCACTACAACATTGTTTCTTATCTTTCATTTGCATATATTCAGTGGTGAGATTTGACATGGTTCTGGCTATGTTTTCCGATTCATCAGTAAGATTGGCAGATTTAAGCAAAAAAAAAAGGCTCTAATGTTAATTTATCTAAATTCTGGTTATCCATATAACTGTCAACGCCTTGGAGCTCAAACAGAAATGTCAATAAAAAGCATGAGAAAAATCTTTTAGATTATTAAAACATGTTAGAAAGAAGAAAATTTTTCTAAAATGATTGTATACTATTTTTTAATAAATAACTAAAATTTTATTTCAAATCAGATTTTAAAAAATTTGATACTTTATCATTATTTTAAAATTTATTTTTTAAAATTTATTGTTTTTAGGAAAATACTTAAAGCTAGAATAATTTAATCATTTTTGCTCCAAACTGATAATAAAATTTTATTTTAAAACAAGAACTTTTAAATTTTTTATTGCCTCTGTGGATGACCATGAGTTAGTATGGAAACTTATAGCAATTCATGGAAATTGTTCTTAATGAGTTTTCTTATTTGACTTCATGAATTTAAGCACTGTCAAGATCCTATTTTACAATTGAAATTTTCAGAAATAAATTTAAGTTCTAAGCTGATTGATTTTTCTCACAAGATCTTGCCTGTGAAACTTTTCTACCTTCTTGTTTAATGCCAACTATTATCTTCAAAAATTTAAATGCAACATTAATCATTATCATCTGTCAAGATATATATATGTGACGAAAGCAATAGCCTAAAAATGCATATATTAAGGTTAATTTCCGCCTAGGACAGAATAAAGGTCATGATTAAAAAAAGACATTTTGGGAAGGCAGGTGAAAAAAATTGATCCAATTACCCATGGCGACAAATGTCTAGGCAGAAGCTATCATGGGGACTGATGTAAGCAAAATTTTTTAAGACACGTTTGTCAGAGATTCACTCAAGAATCAGTTGCATTTGACTTTTTAAGAGGCAAGACCTGAACATTAAAGCTGATAGTTTATGAACGGATAGATAAGACTCATTTTATGTTTTTTTATAGTGATGGAATTTACCCAGTTCAACCCAGGCAACTCCACAAACAAATATAACAAGAAGTATTCCTGTTCGAGAACCACAAATTGAAGATGCACAGAACTTTTCATTAATTCAGGCATTTAAAAAAAAATAAAACCAAAAATCTTCTTTCCACTTGTTATTAACCTGAATTTTGATGAAGAAGAAAAAAGAAAGAAGAAAACTTTCAAGAAAAGAAAATTTGGAACCAAACATTCTACAGAAGAAAAGGAAGGAAAGAAAAGGCAAAACAAAAAAATAAGTTCTGAAAGTTTCTCTGTTAAATCTTTACATTATTTGAAATTTTTAAAATTTCCAGAAAAAAAAAAAAAAGGACAATTTAAAAAAAGACCTAAAAATATAAAACCCCCAAAAATTTTTGGACCCGTTCTTAGAATGTATATAAAATACATCCATGAATATTATTCTTGCAAACACCTTTCCAAAATTAAATTAATTTTAACTCCTATCCCAAAAATGTGTATCCGTTGGCTTCTCATTCAATTCAAAGTAATTCATACTAATGTTTTGTAAGTTCAGGTTTAGTTGAATCCATTTGGTGTTAAAATTTTTGATTCTTCAACATGTTTGAGAAACATAAACAGATTTTTAACTAAACCTTGTCTGTTCTTTTTAAAAACAATATTTGAATATATTAAAATTTTTGTATCAAAATCGCTAAGCCTTTTTAGTTCATCCATGTATTGTTGATCAGTATTCGTGTTAAAAAGAAGCGGACCTGGGAAAAGATTGGTTCAATTATCCCAATCGAACAGTGGTCTTAAAAATCATTTTTTGTTTACCAATCATCCATTCGTGGTTGTGGGAGAGATACATTTTATATAGGTTTTCTTTTATATCTCCTAGTCGGCGTATAAATCTTATTTACCCATTCTGAAAATTATATATATTTAAATATTCCATGCATGAAAGAAGGGTTAAGTTATTTAAAATCTAAAAACAAAGGATTTGGTTTATTTTTTGCCATAAAGTAGAAACATCTATCAAATATGAAATGTCTTTATCCTTTATTATATCTTACCCTGATATTGTTGTTTTATTATTTTACATTATTTACATTCAAACTATTGTCCTCATGTTTGTTGTTGTTATTATCACATTTTGGCTGATGTGCCCTCGAGCCTTCATTAAGTGCTGATCAGGGTAATCTACAGGGTATTCTGAACTGAACATTTTCTTTAACCTACAGAGATCGACTGTTCTCTCCCCACTGTCTAATTTTTATTTTTAAGTAGCTGTTCCATTATTGTTTGCCTATTTCCACTGATTCTAAGTTTAAAACAACACATGCTAATACACACGGGAGAGAAACCCTATTCTTGTGAAGTGTGTGGAATAGCATTCACACAGGATTACACTTTAAAAATACTCATTCAAACTAACACAAGTGAGAAAAACTATTCTTATGAAATATGGAAATCAACATTTTCACATTATTCCAATTTGAGAATAAACATTCAAACTGACACTGCAGAGTGACCTTATTCCTGTAAAATAGGTGTATCCGATTGAATCCTTTTCAACCACCTCCACTAATTCATGTTACAAGACCTTCTGAGGCTGTGAAAGGTCACTGGACCGAGGAAGAAACTCTCAAGGCGGCTCGACATTTATGATGAAACTCGATAGCTTCCCAGGCCTAAAATGTAGCATAGGAAAGCCAAACTTAATGTGTATCAATGACTTACCAAGTGTGATAATCCTCCTCACCCATGACGTAGACACTGGACACAGGTGTTTGCGGACATTCTGCGTGTGACTACCCATCAAGTGGATGGACAAGATGTGCTCAATCTGCATCCTTGAAAAGAGTAAATACAGCCAACTAGTAAAGGGTAAGAGGAAGACGTAAGTGGTACACACATTAGCCCTACCCTTCAAGTATAACCTCCTTCAGAGCCAAGTCTGTATCGATACTACAAACTTTATCTGTACTTCGGATCAGTTCCTTCTCTAGCTGGAGTCCTGGGTGAACCACACTCCAAGAATGTGGACAGGTCCATCAGTCCAACAAAAATGCCCCGGAAAAACAACCCCCTTCCAGGCACCTAACTGCAAACAAGAAGATTTGCAGTTAATTTTGGCCCCATGAGCTTTGCACACTGTTCAAGCACCTTCTGTACCAACACAAGATCACAATATACAACACAAAAATGGATATGTCACTGGTGTACATGGCAACCCTGGCTCGAGCCACACCAGTTTCGTTGATACCATGTAGGCCTGGACAGCATGCCCTGTTCTTCAGCCATGGAATGAGAGGCTCCAACGCCAAAGCATAAAGTAGGGCTGACAGTGGGCAACCATGTTTAAATGTCCAAGACAGTGTGAAAACCAACTGTCCATTTTCCATCACCTGTACAACAGCTCTGGGGGAGTGATACAGGTGGCTAATTCAGATGTGAATTTGGCAGCCAGCAGGACAACAGCCAGGTACCAACATTCAACACCTTCTAATGCTTTTGATTTGTCCAAATTGATCAGTAAACCTTGATCATATTCTTTCACGCTATGATCATGGGGATTACATGCAGGTTTCTCTGAATTGTTCAGCCCTTCACAGCACAAGTTTGCTCAGATCCTGACAGAATCATGGCCAAAATCTTTAACTCTGTTAGCAGGACTATGGGCATCTAAACATCTATTTCCCACCCACTATCCTTGTCTTTTCCAGCAGTGTGATCACACACCTGGTGTTCTGACTATGGATGGACCCTTGCTCAATATTTGTTGACCACAACAGAAGAAATCAGCACAAAGATGTGTGATAACCGCAAGTACAACTAATAGGGCAAAACATCAAGTACCGGAGAGTTGCCTCTGCTGAACTTCTTCAATGCCAAGTAGACTTCACCTTCCGTGATCACATCCTCACAGCTAGCTGCTTCAGTCGTCAAAAATCAAGTCAAATCTGCCAAACAGCTGGGAAACTCTTTGTTACAGAGACCAGGCTCGTTGGTAAACTGGCTCTCAAAATCCCACTGAAATGCCTCTAACATGCCATCGGTCAACCTCATAGATGCCCCTCTGTGCTATTCTCTTCAGTGTGTGTGTGTGTGTTGTGTGTGAAACATGATTGACCATAATTGACTTAAATGAAAATGCAGACCCAAATCAAAACTTCAATTACTATGGATTTTCCCAGTGTGTGTAATGCATATGTTTAACCTTATTTCACTTTCCATGAAAATGCAGATCCACAAACGTCTCAAGAACATGGTTTCTTCCAGTGTGTGTACCTTTGTTGTCTCACTGAGATTTCCGTAATAATGCAAATCCACAAACTTTACAAGAATATGGTTTCTCTCCCATATGTGTATGCATATGTTTGAACATATTTGACTTGCATAAATTGCAAATCCACAAATTTCACAAGAATATGTTTCCTTTCCAGTGCATCTACAATGATGATTGACCAAACCTGACTTTGGGGAAATTCTTTCAATGTCTTTTTTTGTTATGTTGTCCATCTGGCCTATAGTATTATATTGAATTTCACAACAGTTTAGAAATGTCACATGAATATGGCCTATCTTTCCTGTTTAATCATACATAACACTTGTTTGTTTTGTATAAAAATAAATCATATTTCAATGTCCATTATTTCATGTCAGGTGAAGTTCATTGACAAGCTTTTTATTACAATAAAGATCCATCATTTCACATAAACCATGTAATATATATTTATCTGTGTCTTAATGGAAAGTGAAATGTCTTTTCCTACATTGAAATTCTCAATAATAAACAATCTTGTTTTTGTACAGCCAAAACATGTGAAAAAAATAAGGCATAAATGATATATTAATAGGGTCAATGAATAATGTATGAAAGCAGTGTATATTGCAGGAGATACATAAAGTTATTATTTCAATAATGCAGCAGCTGCCAGTGAAGATCAAACATGTTGTGATGAAACAAGATTTCTTCATCATCACATCATATCTTATGAAATGTATGCAATTTTGATCTGAAATGAAATCAGAACATTGTCAATTAAGAAACACTTCAAATATGCATATCAATTTATAATATTTTTATTGAAGTTTCAAATATGGATCTTGTAAAATACTTATTGATTTTTAAGTCCATAGCCAATACCATCTGTTGCAAAATTATTTGCTGCAGGCAATCTGCCAACAATAAAATCAAAAGCATTTTTTCTCAGAGCCTACGAAAGGAGGTCTGATTTCAAAAAATTTGACTCACTTGAAAAGAATGGTGCAATTTTCAAATCTTTCAATCTCATGTTTAGCTTAGTGCCTGCCTTTTAAAAGTGAAAATCTTACTAAAAATAACTTTAAGTGAAAGTTTCTGAGAAATCAGAGACATCATTTTATCTAATTTCTTAAAAATTCTTGTATATTTATTCACATCCCTTCAGTACATAGGCGATCATGGCACTAAACAGCTTCCTATCTCATGTGATTCTTAGCATTTCATTCTCTCTCTGCTAAGGTTCCTACCTGCCATTTAATCATCGATTCACACAAGCCTGTCAGGTAAGTGGCTTGCTGCCTTCCCCTATTTCTCTAAATAATTTTGTGCCCCTTGTAGGGTCAAGTCACTTTTTGGATTACTTCAACCTTGGCCCAACAAAAGTATTAGTTGAATTAATCCAAAAAGTGACTTGACCCAAAGAGTCATGAGTTCAATATCTGGCTACAGCAGAGGGAACATAAACTTGGTGAGTTGAGTTACCAAAGAAAATATTATATTGTTTGTCAAAGAGTGTGATTATTAGAAGAAGCAAATCATTTCCACTGGTTTGAACTACAATAAAATAAATTATCGTCAAATGCAAAAAAGTAAAAGAATAGAAAGTGTCTGCTGCATGAATGAGTTCCACCCGATAATGGGCCAATCAATCATGTGTTAAAATGTCTATTATATTTGTTACTGTAGTACAAGATCTACTCACAAAGATATTGAACTTCAAGACTGATTTCTAATGGAGGCATTTGTTTTGTTAATTCCATCCTGGGAATATCTTTGATAATTCTGGCACTTAGAATTCTATCTGGCAGGTTGTGATTGTTTTAATGGGTCAAACCCAAAGACATGGTTGTTGGGTGGCTTGAGAGCAGATGGGAGTGGTCAGAAATGAGGTCAAGGGACAAGATAGGTGAAGAGAAGGACAGGTGATGTCAAGCAAGTATCGCACTTGATGACAGGATTGAAAATTGGCATTTAAGAACAAATCTTGTCAGGGAATAATGATTATTTTAAATAATATGACTTTTAGCTGGATCTATTTTATAATTATACTGAGATGGATATATATTTATGTGTGTGTGTGTGTATACTGATTTATATAAGTTTAAAATATATATTTTTATATAATGTTTTCAGGGTTAAGTAATGTTGTGTATTGTGATAATTCTGGCAAGAAGAAAATAAAACACAGTTGAAAAAAGTTTTAATGGGTTCAAAACATGTATTTGTAGGAAAAAATAAAGTTTTCAAATTTTTGTAAAAGTATGGGGACTTATTTTTTATAACAGTTTTATCTTTCCCTTTTGGCTTGGTTGAAGAAAATAGAGTCCTGACTTGTGCTTAATGTTCAAAAAGTTTAAGGTAATGCAGATGATGTGTGTAGCCTGTGTTGTGTTGTTTTCATCCAATCACAGGAAAAATAGTTAAAATATATATTTTTATATAATAAATTTTTTTATTTTTTTTACTCCAGGTCTTCTCATCCACACTTCATCTAACCAAATTTTTTTAGGGTTTTCCTCCATTCACATCTGAGAAGGGACAATAATCCTGGTAGAAAAGATTCCTTTGGCCTAGTCTTTCTTTTGAAGATTAAAATTATAAACTATTAATTTGTCTACCAAATATATCACAGCACAATGCAAAATATTACAAACGTTTTGGGTACTAGATTCATGCGTTTGTTATTTGTAACTGAAAGAACCATGGAAGAAAATTATCTCAAAAAATATATTTCATTTCTTTAAGTCATATTTTCCAGTGTATTTTGACAATATATATATTCTGCAGAACAATTCATAGGATTATTTTTTCTTTGTCAATAAACATCTACACATGGTTCCTTAACTTACGTATGCATGTTCAGAGTTTCAACATCAGTCTAGTGCAAGGGTCCTGATCAAACGGTGACTGATGGATAAATGAATATTTTATAAATTTTATTTATTTATTGTGATGAATATGCGAATCTAGCAGCATGAGGAAAGTTTAAAGCAGTGAGTATACATGATAAATTGTTTCTATATGGAGAAAAAAACAACAGTTTTAGTGTTTACAGGTATCATGACTGATTTCTCAGAAATCATGATGACAACGTAGTGTTGTTTTATATTTATGTCGAACAGATAAGTTGCACCCCTAATAATCTGTGAAATGTTTGGTAAAAAAGTGCAACTGAATCCGCGAGTATATACATTATGTAAAATTGTTGTGTACAGAAACTTATTTTTGAGCAAAATATAAGAATTTATTTTTGTTGGGAAGAAATGGGAAGAGATACTGTTTTAAAACAAATTTTCAAGACAATCCTGTTTGTTTGCATTATTTACATAACTCAGACTTATCATCATCTTCATTGCCACATTCACAATGTTTTGACCATTGTACGCTCCAGCTTTCTTCATGGGATTGGAATTTCAAACCGAAAATATTATTTCATCCAGCAAGGTAGATTGTTCTAGTTCCATGTGCCATGCCTCTTGTGGATGTCTCAGTATTTTCCCTTTATTTCAAAGCTCCAAATTGGGGTTCATCACTGCTGTGGCCTGGTATTGAACTTACAAGTCTTTGGGTCTAGTTACTGAATCTAACCAACACAATGATCTGTGGACACTGCCCAATGGATAAAGACATTCATGAGCATAGGGCCGCAAATTGTGCTGAATAAATATATATATTCAAATGGAGAACAAATTTCACTTTACCATACTAATATAATGCTACGTTACAAATGATTTATAGTTTAGTTCACAAATATTGTTTATCTTCAGTGTGTGTATACATATGTTTTCAACTGAACTGACATATCTGCAAATACAGATCCACAAACATCACAGGAATAAAGTTTCTCACCAGTGTGTGTATATGTCTCATCAAATGAGATGAACATGAAAATGCACATCCACAAACTTCACAAGAATATGATTTCTCTCCACTATGTATAAGCATATGACTCACCAAATAAGAAAATGCAGATCCACAAACTATACAAGAACAAGGTTTCTCTTGCATGTGTCTCATTAAATTAGACTAGTGTAAAAATGCACATTCACAAACTTCACAAGATTATGGTTTCTCTCCAGTGTGTGTAAACCTATAAATCAGAATCTATGTTCAGATGTTTATTTGTGTGTAGTTTGACCTTTGTGTAATGTAATTGCAAAATGCATATCCACAAATGTCACAAGAATATGGTTTCTCTCCAGTGTGTGTACGCATATGTATGACCTTATTTGACTTAGTTGAAAATGAAGATCCACAAATGTCACAAGAATATGGTTTCTCTCCAGTGTGTGTACGCATATGTATGACCTTATCACAAGAATATGTGACTTCCTTGAAAATGCAGATCCACAAATGTCACAAGAATATGGTTTCTCTCCAGTGTGTTTACATATATGTTCAACCTTATTTAACTTTAATTGAAAATGCATGATCCACAAATGTCACAAGAATATGGTTTCTCTCCAGTGTGTATACGCATATGTTGAACCTTATTTGACTTAATTGAAAATGAAGATCCACAAATGTCACAAGAATATGGCTTCTCTCCAGTGTGTTTACGCATATGTTTGTCCTTATTTGACTTTCTTGAAAATGCAGATCCACAAATGTCACAAGAATATGGTTTCTCTCCAGTGTGTGTACGCATATGTTCAACCTTAATTGACTTAATTGAAAATGCAGATCCACAAATGTCACAAGAATATGGTTTCTCTCCAGTGTGTTTATTCATATGACTGTCCATATTGACTTCCTTGAAAATGCAGATCCACAAATGTCACAAGAATATGGTTTCTCTCCCCAGTGTGTGTACGCATATGTTTAACCTTAAATAATTTTTGCATGAAAATGCAGATCCACAAATGTCACAAGAATATGGTTTCTCTCCAGTGTGTGTACGCATATGTCTCAACTAAATAATGTTTTTTGTAAATGCAGATCCACAAATGTCACAAGAATATGGTTTCTCTCCAGTGTGTGTACATATGTATGTCTCACTAAATCTGAGTTTTTGTGCAGATCCACAAATGTCACAAGAATATGGTTTCTCTCCAGTGTGTGTACATATGTCTCACCTTATGTGACTTTTGTAAAATGCAGATCCACAAATGTCACAAGAATATGGTTTCTCTCCAGTGTGTGTACATATATGTATCACTAAATTGACTTTTGTACAAATGCATATCCACAAATGTCACAAGAATATGGTTTCTCTCCAGTGTGTGTACACATGTGTTTGACCTTATTTGACTTAAATGAAAATGCAGATCCACAAATGTCACAAGAATATGGTTTCTCTCCAGTGTGTGAATGTATTGTATTTCCTTATTTGACTTACTTATAAATGACAGTTCCACAAATGTCACAAGAATATGGTTTCTCTCCAGTATGTGTACGCATATGTACCACTACATTAGATTTGCGTAAAAATGCAGATTTACAAACTCCACAGGAATATGGTTTCTCTCCAGTGTGTGTATGTATATACTATTGGCCATTTTTGACTTCCTTGAAAAGACAGATCCAAAAACTCCAGAGGCGTATCGTTTCACTTCAGTATGTGTACCAAAACATCTGCAAAAAAAAAAAAAGGCATAAATGATACATTAATAGGGGCAGTGAATAATATATGTAAGCAGACTGCATTTTGAGGGATACATAAAATTATTATTTTAAGGATGTAGCAGCAGCCCCCCTGCAGTGAAGTTCAAACGTTTTGCAGTGAATGAAGATTGCTTTATCGTCACATCATATCTTATGAAATGTATACGTTTGAAATCAGAACATTGCCTATACTGAAACAATTCAAATATGGATCTTCAAAAATATTTGTAGATTTTTAAGTTTTTTTTTTTTGACATGACAGACCGACTAATATAACTGATCTATCCATAGCTGGCCCCCACCTGGTGCAAGATTATCTCCTACCTGTACTTCTGCCTGGTAAAACTAAAGAATCATTTTCCTAAGAGCCTAAGAGTAGATCTATTGTTAAGTCTCCCAAAAAGAGAATGTCAACAATGGCACAAACACGAGAGATGAAACTGATCAGGGAAACAAGATGAAGCTCGAATTGAAAATAACATTTAACACAAATGTCTAATAAAAATGAAATAATTTTCACTTTATTTTTATAAGAGCCTAGAAGTAGACAATATCCTTTGCTAAGTCTCCATGCATCAGAGCATTAATGTTGGAAGATAAGAAAAAAAGCAACTGACATATTTATAAAGCCAATAGATAATAACTGAAAATTACATAGTAAAAAAATAAATATTTTGACAAGTATTAGCTTAAAATGATTACATATTACTTCAGTAATATATATAAATATCTACAAAAAAACATATATATATATATATATATATATATATATATATATATATATAATTAGACTGTTTAAGGAATAAAAAAAAAAAACATTCTTTACCATTAAACATGTGACAGGAAGTTTACTACAAATGGAATGAAATAAAAATATTCTCAACTATAATAATGATAAGAATATCAGTGTTATGTCAAACAAAATAATTTAACTAACAATAGCAAATGGTCGAAATATCAACAGAAAAGACCTAATATGAAAACATGATTTTTATATATATATATATATATATATTATATATATATTTATAGTTATTTTGGGGACATGATATAGCCTATGACCACACATATATATATTTATATACACACATCAATATACAACTATATATATATATATATATAAATATTCATACATACAATATACATATTCACAGAATTTCATTAGACATATAGGTGTAAATCTTAAAATCTTCCCAAAAAAATGTCCAAATTCTAATGGCAAAAACATTAGATAGAAAAAAAATCATAAAAAGAGTGTTTTCAACTTGCAAGTGAATATGTTCTAATCAAAATTCCGATTTTTTCTGTCTTTACCACCTTATTTTTATCAGAGCCTATGAAGTCTGACCCAAATGATTTTCCAAAATCACCATGCATCAGGCATGAGACCACAAGTTAATTCCAGGCAAACCAACTGACATATTTATGTGATCCCAATGATCAGAAATGAAAATTAGGGTTCAAAGAATCTTTTGCCATCAGTATAAACACTTTGTGATTTGACCATCCTCCTGAGTACCCAGTCAAAGACAAAATATATATATATATATATATTTATATATATAATACTAAAAACAGGTTTCAGTTTTTTCTACCAGTGGCAGATGAAACATTCTTTAATGAATTGGACATTCCAAATGGACTTCCTACAAATGGATAAAAGAAAAATAAAGTCTGTCAACTAGAAATGAAAGGAATGCTATCAAAGTTTTGCCGAACAAAATGGACTTTAACTAATAGAAATGTCTTAAATGGTCAAATGCTCAACAGTAAGGCCTAATTGAGAAAAGCAAGATAAGGGTCCAATATTTACACTTGTGCATCATATACACCTATGACCACATATAATGAGGTGCATCTGGGCTCCATAAAAGCAGGTCGCTAGAAATATATATATATATTTATATATATATTCGGTTTACATTGCTATATATATATATCAAAAGACATTTTGTAGTGGAAAGAGTTGAGAAAAGTATGTTCATATTGAATTTGACTCCTTTGCTACAGGACTTTTTTCGATTGTAGAAGAGATTTAAGTCTGTCAAAAAGAATGAAAGGACTGCTTAAAAGTGAATTTTACCAATGAACACCTGTACGTGGTGCTGTGATCTCCGACCATTTCTGAAAAAAAAGGAACCTTCCACAATTGCCAGCCAAAAAATATTGTTTTATCAGATTAACTTTCCCTTCAGTGAATTAAAACTATACACACAATATTTGTACCCTCACCTTAGATTTTATAAGTATATTTTAAGTTTGTTGTATATATAATCCGAATTCATAGGAAGAATTAATAATTTTTTATTTCTTGAAAAGAAGATTATTGGATATATGTTTTTTCATCCCCGTCAATCAGGGCCAGTTCTCAGAAGAGAACCTCTCATTTCCTGTTTAGTATTTGAACTGGCCAGACTAATGGTGTTTGACAAAAAAGTCAAATGACCACAATGGAAAGGCCATAACTCACGTCATCAGAATTTTTCGTAGGCTGACACATGGAGTTTTGTTTCATGCCAGTTACAATTCTTCAGTTATTGTTTTCCTGATTTAAACTTAGGTAACACATCACCAGAATTGTCTCAGCTGTTTGGTTTTTTGATTCTTGTCACCAAAACCAAATTTCTTTTTTCTCCCAAAAGAATTTGAATGTCATCACCCATTGGCCACTTTTATTTCACATGTGTATTTTTTTTATTTTAATCCCTCCCTTTGATGTTCAGAAAAAAAAAAAAAAAAATAAAAAAGAATGTATGAACATCTGCTTTTCTGTTTCACTTTGTTGTTGATGAAAATCCTAATTGACATCGATTGCCATCTACTGTAAGTGTTGAATGTTTTATATATCTTATTGTCTGCTTGCTCTATATTCTTATGATATTTGTGCAACATTTAAGGTTTGATTGATTACTCATCTCCCCATCCCTTGTGTTATTAAGTTTTGTTTTTCTTATATTATTATTGCACCTTGTATATTTGTAAATAAACTATTTTAATTATAAATTTTATATTGCCTCTTGTCCCTCTGTGTCCATGCATTGGATATTTCTTGTATTTACGGACATCTGGATTCGAGAAAATTCCCTATTTTGTTATTTTTCTTTATTTTAACATTGAACCCTGGGATGTTTTATTTTTTTTTTGGTTATGCCCCATTGTTTTGTCCTGATTGGGTCAGTGGTTGTATATATATATATATATATATATATATTATAAATTAAATGATTTGAAATATGTTTTTTTCACACCCCTTTCTAGCCTTGTTTCAAAAATTACTGTAATAAAAGTAAAAAATAATTTTGACCTTAAAGACATTAGTTCCATTTCATCCTCAGACTGTCGCCTGTAAGTGTTGACTTCTATGTTCACTTTTATATTTGCACATGCTCTATCTCTGATATTGAGCACTTTAGCCAATAAATATAACATCTTAAGACTATATTTCATCCTATATATATATATATATATATATATATATATATATATATATATATATACAAATATATATATATATATATATCTATATATATACATACATAAATATATATTTAAATATATGTGTGTGTGTGTGTGTGTGTGTATATATATATATATATATATATATATATATATATATATATATAAATATATATGCATGCATACAATATACATATATTTACATACAATTTCATTAGCCATACAGGCGTAAAGCCAAAAATCTCCCATGTCAAAATCCAAAATTCTACTCGTAAAATTGTTAGATAAAAAAATACATAAAATCCAAAATGTTCTATGATCAGCTATGTCAATTCACCAGGGAATTACACCACTGACACCGAATTATTTTGTGCTAGACTTTACTGTTCTAATTTTAAGTGGGGGTGTATAATTTACCTAGTTTGCCTCTAAATGAAGACCACACAATGTTGCCGAATCTCAGAGTTTTTTAAAAATTAAAGAAAAATACTTCCATATGTTCAATATTTCTGAAATTTGGTATGTAGGGCAAATAAGAAGTGTAGAATCCAAATATTTAATTATTTCAAGCTTAAACTTGATAGAAAATTTTATTTTATTCACACAAATACATAACCCCAAAATCAACAACTTTTCACTATGTAGCCTATCGTTAGTCTACCAAAAAAATACATCCTCTTCAATTTTCATATATTTTTTACCTAACATCTACATTTTCCTGCCATGACCCCTAAATTTTGTAAGTTGTTTGAAGTCTATTTAGAATATATGACCCTGCCAAGTTTAAGTTTTTTCTATGTATGAGCAGGATTTCCAAGAAAGGTTATTATAAAGACAATCATCCTAATGCTCCATGACGTCTAAAATGTTTTTGTGCTAATTAACTTCTTAAGCTATTCAATAAGATTGTTTTTATTAATTTTAAAAAAATAATTTAAATATATTTTGCAGATATTAATTTTTGTACAGATAGATTTTCTTTAAAAACCAGTAAACATTGCCTCATGTATGATAATCAACAGTGCATAGAAAATTTGTAGATGGCACTTAACAAATGAAGTTAAAAGAAATTCTTTTTGTTTGTGTTTCTTTTAATTTTATTTTGGTAAATTATTTTCATGAAACAAAAAGACATTTGATTTTTATCAATCTCAAAAAGTCATAAGATAAATGTAGGTACCAACATGAGATTGCTGGAAAAATGAGCAGAGCAGGATAATAATGACCTTAAGCTTGATGAAAATTGTCTAAATATGTGATATTATCAAGAGGAAAGATCAAAGTATTTCTTGATTATTTTTAGAGTTTTTAATAATTTCTAGCATGTCCAAAATTTTCATTAAAAATCTTGTATTTTTTTGATCAGCAAAATTGACTGAAAAATTGATCATCACCCATTTTTTTAACTTTTGTTTGCAGAAGTGAAATTTTCCGCATAAATTTATTTAAAAAAATCAATTATGATTTTTAAAAAAATTAATTTAAGAAAATTAGAAATTATACAGTTCATTTAATATATTTTGTAACAAACATTACTTACTTCCTATGCTGAAAAGATGTACTTTCAAATGAAAGAAAGCCGGACATAACAGAGGTGTTGACTGAAAAGTGACATTAAGTATACTTTAATCATTCTAAATTTCCTAAGATAACAAAAAAAAAAGATGTAATTGATTTTTAAAAAATTTTAATTGATTTTTGAACTAAGTTTGATTTTTTGTTTACAAACTCGGGCAGAAATGTCCGATAAATCGAATTTACTAATTTTTTTTTTTCATTCAAGAAAAAACGAATTTTTAAAAAAATTTTTAAAAATTTATAGGAAGGATTTAAAAATCTGAAAAAATATTCAAAAAATACTTTGGTCTTCCCTCTTTAATTTTAACTAGGTACCTCCATTAGGTCACGTAAAAAATCGGCATATCACGATTAAAAATGACTCATATATCAACGAAAACAAAGTTTTGTTTATGTTATGTTTATGTTGTTATGAAGAGGAAAGACCAAAGTATTTTTTAAATATTTTTTGAAATTTTTTACCTTTTCTAGCACGTCGAAAATTTTGCTTAAAAATTGTTTTTTTTTACGACAGCGCCAAACAACTAAAAAAAGGTTTGTTTTATTTTGCGCTTTTCCCGCGGAAAACACACGTTAATTAGGAAATTCTTGCAAAAATGAAATAATTGTTGGATTTTAATGAAATTTTCAGGACTTATTCAGAAATGAATGAAATTATTTTGGAAATTTTTTTTTTCAGAAAATGTTGTTAAAAAGAGATTTTTTTTTAAACATGTTTCCACCCATTTACATATTTTCAAGAAATTTCAAGAAATTAAATACACGGCCCCAGGATTTTTTTTATTAGTTATAAACAGGAATGTTTGTAGAAAGTAAATCACCAGTTTTTTTTTGTAAAACATTTACTTTTTTATAGAAAATCAAATTTGAATTGTAAAAAAAAAAAATGTAAAAAAGTATGACATTTAATTAATTAGAAAAGCTTACACCTGTTTTTGTAGATACGTTATACTAAGGACATTATTTTGTGAAGAAATAAAATTTTTTCGATGAATAATGTATTTTTTGCAAATTTTTTCGATGAATAATGTATTTTTTGCAAATTTTTTCCACATTTTAAAAATTTTTTCATTAACGTCTTAAATACTTCAAAAATCTTTTAAAATTCTTTATTTCTTTCACCCAAATAATGCAATGATAACGTTGATGAAAATGTAAATTTACAAATCGAACTTTGAAAAGCACATAACAGTCATTTACACACAAATATTTTTAAAATAATTTTAAAAATAAATTTTTATTGAAAAACGTTCATAATTTCTATGTATGGAAATGTATACGATATAATCCTTAAAAAGTCACGTGATTTGTGTCGTCTGCCACATTATTATTTCTCTCCTCTGTCCAGTTCAGATCCACATCGTTAACGTGTTTGCAGAAATTCTCTTCAAATTTTAAAAGTAAGTTTTGATTATTTTTAATTACTTTTTGTTAAATATTTTTCTTTAAAGTATTTTCTTTTATTTTGGATAATATTTCATTGAAATAATTTTTTTCTTATTAATTAATTTAACATAACATTAAGAAGGTAAGAAACGGAAAACAAGACAAAATAAAAGAAAAATAATTTCTAATTTTTTAAAAAATTTAATTCTTTCTTCTAAAATTTATATTTGTAAGTTTTATTTTAATACATTATTTATTCCATTCACATTTGAAATTAGTTTTCATTGAAAACTACAAAAAAAAAAGCAGTTATTTAGAAAACTTTTAAACACCGTGGATTGAGGAATATAAAATTTATCTGGTACCGTACGGTAAACTTGACTAAGTGTTAATTATTTAAGACATTGTTAATTAAATGTTTTAGCAATTGTTTAACAATTCGTTAATATTAAGATTACTGAATATTTTAGTTATTATAAAAAACTTTCCAAATTAATTTGTTTTATTTGCTTACCTGTATTTAATTTTTTAATTTTTAGATGGTGAAACGAACAGAAGAAATTCTTCAAAGTTATGCGTGTGTAAATACACGAGAACCAATCAAGTGTGGCCATATTTTCAGAAAATTTTTTGATAAATATGGATCTTTAGTGAAGATTGCAGAATGGGCCAACCAGCAAAATTCAAAAAATGGATTCCCTCCTATTTCTAAACATTCAGTTAAAAGACTCTCTGAATATTACAAAAAAAGAAATTTTGGAGTTATTTTTTCTGATTTTAAAAAAAAATGTGAGGTGGTGGTCCAATCTGCTTCTTCTTCTGCCACATCTTCCATTGCCTCTTCCACCGCCATCCCAGTTGAAACTTCAAATGTGTCTGCTGCTACTTCAACCCTGTCTGCTGCTACTTCAACCTTATCTGCTGCTACTTCAACCTTATCTGCTACTCCAACTTCAACCTTATCTGCTGCTCCAACTTCAACCTTATCTGCTGCTCCAACTTCAACCCTGTCTGCTACAATTCCTTTGTCCAAATATAGCAAAGTAATTGCCATGCGAAAAACATTGTTAAAAAAAAATCAAAAAATTTCTTTACTTTCCAAAAAAATTGGTGAACTGAAAAAAAAAAAAAACAATTTCCAACTATTTCGTGAACAGGAAACTCCATTATGACTGTCTTTTGAATGGAGTTCCTGCTTCTCATGCTTCCAGTTTGGTGACAGCAGTTTCAAGGACTTTATCCTTGGATCACTGCTCTTTCAAAAAAAGTAATACGACAGTGTATAGAATGGTGGGGGAGCTTGGCTTTCTTTCAGATGTGAAGACGTTCCTTGCTGTGCAAAGTGCAGAAAACTGCACTTTACTTTTCGACTCAACCACACAAGATGGCAAACATGTGAACTGTGTTTTGTTAACAACTCCTTCAGCCGCCCATCTTGTGTCACTGGAACGTCTTCCTGGAGGAACTTCTATGGACTACAAGCAGCATATTTGTGACTGCATCAATAACTTGGCTAAAGCAGGCTCATCGTCTACTGGCCTAAGTGTTGATGTCAGTTTGCAAATAATACTTTCGAAAATAAAATGCTGCTTGACAGACCGGGCTCCTGTTAACCATTTGACGGTGGCATTATTGGAAAAGGAGTGGCAGATAAAGCTTATAGAGCTTCATTGCAATCTACATCCATTGGAGACGGTGGCAACAAAAACGAGGAAGGTCCTAAGTGATTGCGAGGAAAATGTGAATGTGAGTGAGTGCCTAGCATGGCGAATTCTTGCAGGATTCAATTCCTTGAGATATAGTGATAAATTGGGCCTTATTCCAAAACTGAAGGCCTTTATCGAACAACAAGGTATTCCATGGTCCAATATCACTAGATTTCAAGGGAATCGGTTGCATGTAATTTTTCATCTAGGTGCAACTTACTTTCCCATTTTCGATCAATGTAGGCAATTTGTTTTGGGACTTTCCTCAACAAATAAAACTGTCCAGAAGCTACAGAAAATAATTATGGAAGAAGCTGCTATTGTCGAAATGCAAGTGCTGAGAATCATAGGGAAGATGCTACCAGGACCTTGGATGAGTACCTTCTATACTAGTGTTGACAATCAAAAAGACCCCGTTGACACTATGAACATTGTCAAGGGAGTAATTGAAAATGTGAAGGTACTCATCAACAACCCTATGTCCATTTTCGCCTCCACAACGGATTTCTTTGGAAATACCCTTCCAGAGAATGTTACATCATCCCTACTGATTGCCCCAGCAAATGAACAATTATTTCAAAAATGATAACTGCCTGCTTGAAAGGGATTGTGGAGGTTTTAAGCAGGCAGTATGAAAAAAAAAACTTTCAAGACAATAGAGGCTTCGCCAAGAACAGCATTAACATCAGCAAGACAACATACTATGCTCACTGAAAGCATCATCGGTGAATTTTGTGAACGACAGAAACTTGCGCCTAATGCTTATGTATCAAGCATAAGTGACGTTATAAAGGCCAAGCGAAATCGTGTAAGGAAATTCATCGATGATCTGGACGCTGAGCAGTTCCATTATTATATTCCGCATACACTAATGTACGGCAGACAAAGGATAAATATTAAAAAAAATCAGCAGCAGCAAGTTCAGGAAGAAATTTCCAAAAGATTAAAAATTAAAGAAGACCAGCAGCAAAAAAAGAAAAGGGCTGAAGTGCAAAAAAAATTGAAAGAGCTAAACATTGATTCCTTGGAAGTTAACTTTCCTGAACAGGGACAAGTCCTGAAACAAATCCTAACAGGCAATATAGTTGGACGCACAATTAAACATATTTGGTCAATTGATGGTATCAATTGTGAGTACATCGGTTACATCAAAAAATATGACAATCACTTTTATACGATTTCATATGTTGATGATGAAACTGATTACTACAATTTGACCAAATATGAAGTTGGTGCTGACTATGTTTTACAGGACTTGCATTTCGAAAGTTAGATCTGCATTGGTGGCAAAGGAAGAGGCAATGAAAGTTAAAAACGGCCCTTTTTAGGGCCACAAAATATTTCTGAAAGTCTTTTCACCATTATAGATAACAGCGATTTGTAATATTATTTATGGTATTGGATTTAAATAATAAAAGATTGAACATTTATCTAATAAATAAAGTTTAAAGAATGATCTGATTAATAAATAAAGTTTAAAGAATGATCTGATTAATAAATAAAGTTTAAAGAATGATCTGATTAATTAATAATGTTTAAAACATTATCTAAATAAAAAAGGTTAAAGAATTATCTAAATATTAAAAAAAGTTTAAAGAATTATCTAAATATTAAAAAAAGTTTAAAGAATTATCTAAATATTAAAAAAAAAAAGTTTAAAGAATTATCTAAATATTAAAAAAAAGTTTAAAGAATTATCTAAATAATAAAAAAAAAAGTTTAAAGAATTATCTAAATAATAAAAAAAAAGTTTAAAGAATTATCTAAATAATAAAAAAAAGTTTAAAGAATTATCTAAATAATAAAAAAAAAAAGTTTAAAGAATTATCTAAATAATAAAAAAAAAAAGAATTATCTAAATAATAAAAAAAAGTTTAAAGAATTATCTAAATAATAAAAAAAAAAGTTTAAAGAATTATCTAAATAATAAAAAAAAAAAAGTTTAAAGAATTATCTAAATAATAAAAAAAAAAAGTTTAAAGAATTATCTAAATAATAAAAAAAAAGTTTAAAGAATTATCTAATTTTATTGGCATTATTATAAATAGAGTTTTGTCCCTTTATTCTAATAAAACTAAAAAAAGCGTTCACTCAGATTGCTGATAATTTTCATTTGTGGTCATCCGTAGTAGCTGTCGTCACTCAACACGTAGATCAAATATTGGATAAAAACACCAGTACCAATCGTTAATAATTGGTTGTATACTACTTTTTTATGCTAAGTAAGTAATAATTCTTTTAAATCAGATTAATTTAACATTAAATTTTCTAATTTTACTAAAATAACGTGTCAGAAACTTTGTTAAATATTTTTAAAATCGATAAATTTGTGTTTGTCTACAAATTTCTTAAAATTAAGAAAATGGCGGGATTTTTAAGAAAATTTAAAATTCCGAAACTAAATTTGACATTCCAATGTATATAGTTTCTATCTGAAATACACCAGAATTGTTTCCTTAATGGAAATAATAAATTTAATGATTAAACTTTCAATTAAAGCTAAAATTAAATCTTAAAGCATGTTTTTTCATTTTATAAAATTTATTTTAAAGTTAGGTATCGAAAATTTTGCCGAAAAAAAGTGGAGGTCCCTAAAACATAAACATGTTAAAATTTTTTTTTATCCATTTGGGGACCTTTTTTCTCCAGGGTATACCACTTTTTTTACCGTTACCTGGGACAAGCCTACTTTAGGGTCAGGTGTCAAGGTTATGTGTGGGTGTTTTCTGTGTAGAAAGGGGACCAATTAAAAAAAGATTAAATAATACAATCAACTTTTACGTTACCAAGTTTGTGTATTAAATTTTTATTTGTTGTCAACCTTACAAAACGGTTTGGTTTCTTCATAATTTAATTGTTAATTTCGAATTCAACATGTACATTTGCACGGAATTATGACGATTTTGGAAAATTTTAGGAGATATTCAGCGAAATAAAACCAAAATTTCAAACGTGTTCTGAGAATGGAATAAAAAACATATTTGTGAAAATATTATTCATTAGCAAATTTAAAATTAAATTGATTAATTAATTAGCACGGTACTAAAAAAAGCTGAGGATCCGGCGAGAGGTCAACTGATGAAGAAATTTGTTTCTTTCGCAAGTCTTGTTCGCTATAACAAAACTCGTGGCTTCTTCAACGTGAAACTACAACATAAACAGTTTTCTATAAATCTTGTCAGACATAAAAACAATCATTTGAATTGATAAAAAGAGAATTTCACATGTGCTTACCTCTTTTTAGCCACGCTGTTGTTGCTACAATGACGCATGCGATTTAAAGAGACGGTGTCCAGCGGTGTATGTTTCCTTCTGATAAGATATCCACAAACGATAAGGGAGGTAATTCGCAATAATTTACGGAGACACTAATCAAATTGTAAATATTGCTTAAAATTTAATATCTAATCAACAACTGATAACTCTTTTAAAATCTAAAAACAAATGAAATATAAAAAGAAAGCGAACTTTCTGAGAAAACCTGTACAGCCGACTGTGCAAATTGGTCCGGCGGCAAGAAGGTGAAACTTTTGCTACGTCAACTCGGCGCTATCGAACACACTAAGTTTGTAAACTATATATTACCAAAGAAAAATGAATGACCTAACATTTAAACAAATCGTTAGTTTGTTTTCGAAAGTTTTCAGTCTGAAAATTGTGAGAAATCAAACAGGCAGAATTAAGCCCTCATATTTTTAAATGCTTGATATTTGTTCAAGGGTTAGTGTCAACGAAAGATGCTGAAATCCGAAGAAGGATTTTATGCCAAAGATAATAAGCGGCGTTTCTCACATTACAAAGTGCGTCAAAAAACAAGTGAGGAAGGAAAAAACATCACTCCTAACCGATGTTACACATGTCGATGATTACATTAAGGATTGTCCTTAGAAAAAGAATTCTTTCATTGTGGAAAAAAAGGACATAAAAAAACCAGTATAAAATAAAAAATAAAATAAAAATAACTCGTAGTGTTAGAGGAGAGAAAACAAAATTTGAAAGGGAATTTATAAGAAATGAAACGCTGTAGCGGACCGTGGGTTAGCGTGCTGTTGAATTAGAGACACCTGGTTCCTGTTAGAAGAAGATCCAACTACAAGAACATGGCAGAGTCAATTAAGAACATTAGCATTGCTTCTAGTCATTGATGTAGATTTTTGCTGACTATTTTTTGGAAATTTTTCTTCGGCAGATCGCACACAAAACACAAACTTTTTTTTCAGTGGTGAGATTTGATACTGTTCTTGCTATGTTTTCCGATTCATCAGTAAGACTGGCAGATTCAAGCAAAAAGAAGGCTCTAATCCATTTTCCGTTCACCTATACAACAGTTCTGGGGGAGGGATACAGGTGGCTAATTCAGATGTGAATTTGGCCGCCAGCAGGACAACAGCCAGGTACCAACATTCAACACCTTCTAATGCTTTTTGATTTGTCCAAATTGATCCAGGCTCCTTGGTAAACTGGCTCTCAAAATCCCACTGAAATGCCTCTGACATGTCAGCCCTTCAACTCATAGTTGCCCCTCTCCTGCTATTCTCTTCAAAATGTGTGTGTGCATCTGATTGACCATAACTACTTAAATCTAAATGCAGACCCACCCACTTCATCCTTGTTTTTTCTCCAGTGTGATCATGCATATGTTTAACCTTATTTCACTTTCCATGAAAATGTTGATCCACAAACGTCAAATCAGAACAAAGATTCTTCAACTGTGTGTACATCTAATGAGGCAAAACATCTAGTACCGGAATGCAAATCCACAAACTTTTGTCAATGAATATGGTTTCTCTCCCGTGATCACTATGCATATGTTTCGTCAAAATCAAGTAAAATGCATCAAATTGCTGGGATCCTCTTTGTTCACAAGAATATGTTTCCTCTCCAGTGCATCTACACATGATTGACCAAACCTGACTTTGGTGAAAATCTTTCCAATGTTTTTTTTTTGTAATATGTGTCCATCTGGCCTATTATATTGAATTTCAACAACAGTTTAGCTGATGTCACATGAATATGGCCTATCTTTCCTGTTATTCATATATAACACTTGTTTGTTTTTTGTATAAAAATAAATCATACATTTCAATGTCCATTATTTCATGTCAGGTGAAGTTCATTGACAAGACTTTTGACAATGTAGATCCATCAACGTCACAAGAACCATGTTTATTCATTTGTCTGTCTTAATGGAAAGTCTCATGTCTTTTCCTAATATTGAAATTCTCAATAATAAACAATCTTGTTTTTCTCCCAAAACATGTGAAAAAAATGAACATAAATGATATATAAATTGGGAATGAATAATGTTCAAAGAATATGTTTATTCTCCAGTACATCTACGCATTATTTCAATAAACCAGCAGCTTTGGTGAAAATCAAACATGTTGTTTTGAAACAAGTTTCCATCATCACATCATATCTTATGAAATGTATGCAACTGAAATCAGAACATTGTCAATTAATTCATACAATTCAAATGTTCAAAGAAAAATACTTATTGATTTTTAAGTCCATAGCCAGTTATTTCATCTGTTGCAAAATTATCTGCTGCAGGCACCTCTGCCCAATAAAATCAAATATTTTTATCTGTGTCTTAATGGAAGGTCCTTTGTTAAGTCTCCTAAAAGGGAATTTCAACAATGGTATAAAAATGAATCTTGATTTGAGAAAACAACTGAAACTTTTATTAAAAAATAAGGCAACAATTAAAATAAAACACCTAGGAAAAATGAAATAATTTTTTAATGTGTTTTATTTTAATCAGGCCTAGAAGAAAAAGGTCGTTTTCAATAATGCCCCCTGCATGTGAATATCAAACATGTTGTGCCCTGGAGTTGAAAAATGACATATGAAAAGCAACTGAAATATTTATTAAGCTAATAGTTACAAATTGGAATATAAATCCCATAGTAAAAATGTTGACCAAGTTCATAGCCAATACCGTCTGTTGCAAAATTATCTGCTGTAGGCACATCTGCCCAATAAAATCAAAGAAGCATTTTTCTCAGAGCCTACGAAAAGGAGGCTGATTTCAAACGCAGACTCACTTGAAAGAATGGTGCAATGCAATCTTTCAATCTCATGTTTAGCTTAGTGCCTGCCTAAAGTGAACTTACTAAATAACTTTAACTAAGTGAAAGTAGAGAAATCAGAGACATCACTTACTCTAATTTCTTCTTCTATGTGCCACATCCCTTCAGTACATAGGCGATCATGGCACTAAACAGCTTCCTATCTCATGTGATTCTTAGCATTTTATTCTCTCTCTGCTAAGGTTCCTACCTGCCATTTAATCATCGATTCACACAAGCTTGTCAGGTAAGTGGCTTGCTGCCTTCCCCTATTTCTCTAGCTGTCAATGTGCCCTGTACGGGTCAAGTCACTTTTTGGATTACTTCAACCTTGGCCCAACAAAAGTATTAGTTGAATTAATCCAAAAAGTGGCTTGACCCAAAGAGCCATGAGTTCAATATCTGGCTACAGCAGAGGGAACAAAAACTTGGAGAGTTGAGTTACCAAAGAAAATATTATATTGTTTGTCAAAGAGTGTGATTGTTAGAAGAAGCAAATCATTTCCACTGGTTTGAACTACAATAAAATAAATCAACATCAAATGCAAAAAAGTAAAAGAATAGAAAGTGTCTACTGCATGAATGAGTTCCACCCGATACGGGCCAATCAATCATGTGTTAAAATGTCTATTATATTTGTTACTGTAGTACAAGATCTACTCACAAAGATATTGAACTTCAAGACTGATTTCTAATGGAGGCATTTGTTTTGTTAATTCCATCCTGGGAATATCTTTGATAATTCTGGCACTTAGAATTCTATCTGGCAGGTTGTGATTGTTTTAATGGGTCAAAACTGAAGATCTGTCAAACCTCAAAGACATGGTTGTTGGGTGACTTGAGAGCAGATGGGAGTGGTCAGAAATGAGCTCAAGGGACAAGATAGGTGAAGAGAAGGACAGGTGATGTCAAGCAAGTTTCGCACTTGATGACAGGATTGAAAATTGGCATTTAAGAGCAAATCTTGTCAGGGAATAATGATTATTTTAAATAATATGACTTTTTAGCTGGATCTATATTTATAATTATAAAGATAAAGTATATGTATGTTTGTGTGTGTGTTGTAAATATAAAATTAAAATATATTTTTTTATATAATTATGTGGTTCAATTTTCAGGGTTTAAGGTAATGTGTTGGGATTTTCCCAATTATATTGCTAACAAAAAATATTGTGACACCGGCAAGAAGAAAGGAACACAAACACAGTTGAAAAATGTATGAAAAAAATCTATTTGTAGGAAAACAGAAGTAAAGTTTCAAATTGCAAACAGTCCGTTTGAGGACTTATCTGCAAAATGCGTCCTTATAACAGTTTTATCTTTCCTGTTTGGCTTGGTTGAAGAAAATAGAGTCCTGACTCCTGTGCTTCAGTTGCTGATGAAAGTCCTCACACGTGTCCTGATGTTTAGATGACGGACGGAGTGCAGATGGGGAACGTGTTGTCTCTGAGGTTCCCGACAAGCAAAAGAGGAAGAGCATTCGTAAAAACCACTGACATGGGGATTTGGTGAAAGTCTAAAAGGTAGCCTGTGATTGGTTGTTTTTCATCCAATCACAGGGCACCCAGTTAGCGACTCCGTAATAATTTCAATATTCTCCCCCAAAACAAAATTGCAATATGAAATCATTGCAACAATTTTTTCACACAGTTGCAGGTTGTTTTCTTCTTTTTTTTTAAGGCAAAAAATAGCCAAAGATGAAAGTTCAAAAAAGTTTGTATTTTTAAGAAAGATAACCAAAGATTTCACAGAAAAGTTTTTTTTTTTTTTTAAATTTTCAAATTAGGATGTAGAAAGCGTTGAGATTTGTTTTCACAAAGAACTCCAAACTTTGAAAAGAAGTGAATGTTGTATTTTATTTGTATGTAAAGAAATTCTCATTTTGGTGTACTAATAGGACTATAGAAATTTCATTCTCTCAATCATATAGTACAATAAAATTAACACAGTTTTCTTTGTTCAGCAACATGTACCCTATAAGCTAAGGTATGTGAAGACTATCAGTTTTAAATAGAACTGCATTTAATAGTATACATAGGGGTTATTGGGAGAGTTTTTACTACTTTTTAAATTTTTAGTCCTTTTAGGATGTTGTCTTAGTGCAACAGATGCACCCTTAGTATCTGGTACATCATTAGAGCCTTTTGATTTTGCAACATCAATTTTTCTATCACACCCTTTTTTTGAGTCCGGAATGACTCTGGGATGGTGGGCATGAGTTAATGATAGTTCTAGAGGATACAGCAGTTTGATAGAATCGACCTGAACAGACCCGTCACCTCTCTTGACTTTTACAGAACGAATCTTTTTGTCATCACCGACAATTAACTCCAAAACTCTTCCCAGCAGCCAAAATGGTCTAGACTTGGGAGGATTCTTAACAAGAACCACATCATCAACATTGATTCGATTGTGAAAATTGACCTCATGCAAATCTTTACACTGTTCCCTCAAGCTCAACAGATAATCTTGATACCAAAGCTTGCAGAATCTAGTCAACATGGAATAACGAGCTTCAATGGATTTTACCACATTTAATCTTGAAGGGGGGGGGTCAGATTTCCAAACATCCTGATCATCTAATTTCAGTACAAGTCCCAAATTAGCGTTAGGACGAAGAAAACAATTAGGAGTTATTACTTCGAGGTCTGAATCCGAAGAAAATCTATAAGTGAGAGGTCTTTGGTTTATAGCACTCTGAACATCCGAAATTACAGTAAGATCAAAATATATAATTCGGGCATGCCCAATTGTTTTATATAAACATGATTTAATAGTCCTGATCATACGTTCCCATGTACTCCCAACCCATGCAGCATATAGAGGTATTCTGATGTGCTTAATATTATACACTTGGAAGTGTTCATTGAATTCAGTGGAGGCAAAAAACTTCCTCTATAAGATTGCAACCAGCTATAAAGGATCTGTCATTATCGCTGTAAATATGAGATGGGATTCCATATTAGTAAATCTAATCAGAGCCAGAATAAATGAATGAGTGCTCATGTCTTTAACCAACTCTATGTGTACAGCTCTAATATTGAGGCAAGTAAATATAAGCATGTACATTTTACTAACACCTTCATCACCCTTTACCCAAACATGTCCAGTATAGTCAATCCCAGTATGTAAAAATGGTTTAATGAAATTCTCGGTGTTTAGGAACATTGGTAACCTTAGGATACTTGAAAGCAAGGTTATTAAATCTTTGGCACAAGACGCACTTAGAAATTACTTTTTTAAAGACGTCTTGTCTGAAGATGGCGTATCCAAAACCCTGAAAGGCGGATTTTGTTTAAGGTTGACTGAATTCCTAGATGTTTACATCGTTTGTGATATTCAACAATCATAAGTTCAGTCAAATCATGATCCTTAGCCAATAAGACAGGATGGATAACTTCATAATCATAAGTAGTGACTTTACCTATTCTACCCTTAGTCCTGATTATCCGCCTTTCATCTATGAATAAGTTTAAATTTTTTAATAATTCAGGTACTTTTTTACCTTGAGGAGAGTGGAGGTAAGCAAGTTCTGTAGGAAAGCTTTGCTGCTGCGTTACCTTAAGTAAATAAACTTTAGCACAACTCCTAGGATCCAGATACACATGTTTTAGTTTATTTCGGATTTTAAATATATTGGTAGTAACATTAATCAATCTATTAAGATGCGAGTATTTATCAAAGGGTATCACCGGTTGAAGTTCAACGTTAGCTACAGTGTAATTTAATGATGTAGACTGTACAATGAATTTGTTTTTTGAACTTAGGCACTGAAGTTCACTTGATGGCCATTCTATTGGATTTTTGCTAAGTTCCAACGGCTTAGATTCTGTTGAAACTTTTCAAATGTTACTCCCCTTGTAAGCAAGTCGGCAGGGTTCTGGTCAGTAGGAACATATCTGAATTTTACAGATAAAGATTTCTTTTCTTTCAGTTCCTCAATCATTTGTTGAATGTCCTTTAGTCTGTTTCTCACAAACAGGTTCTTGGTTTTAATGTTGTCAGACAAAAGCCATGACAACACAACCTGTGCATCCACTGATATGACTAAATCTCCGATCTTGATTCGGGAGTAAGCTTTCAACAGAGGCAGTAAACACTTGATGGCCAAAAACACAGCCAATAATTCAAGTGTGGGTAAGCTTTTAGGCTTCATAGGCTTTTGAAAAATAACAGGTGGGACTCGCCATTCTGTATGCTATAAACTGTAAAGCCAGAAGCCCTTTTAGAGGCATCACATAATATATAAAGATCGGCAGGGCAGTCTTCACTGATTACAAATCTAGGGAATCGCAATGAATCCAGCTTGGCAAGATCACGCGATAAGGCAAGCCATAAGGTCTGAAATTCTTGTGACACAACATCATCCCAGCCTAATATTTGTGACCACAAATCTCTCAAGAGCATTTTGCCCATAAGAATAACAGGTAAACACAAAGATAGTGGGTCAAAACCCTTGCAGTTTGGGCTAATATGCTTCTTTTAGTATTAACAGACTAGTCAATAGGTGACCCTGAAATCTGAAGTGTGTCTTCTAGTGTGGAATATTCATACCCTAAAACCTTTTCGAGTTGACAACCATGTTCTACGAATTTCTGATCTTTTATCATTAAGGTTTCAAGTTTCTCACAATTCGTATTCCATGATCCAAGGTTAAAATGACCCTTTTCCATACGATAATTAGCCGTTGTGTATAGGTCTGATAACACGTCAACAGAGTTACCGGTTTTAATTAGGTTGTCCACATAGAAATTTTTCTTTAACATGCATCTTAGTGCAGTTATCAGCAGGAAATGCATACGCATGGTGTTTTATTATAAAATTCAAAATGAAGGGGCTGGCATTAAATCCAAAAATAAGTGTGGTATATCTAAAACAAACCAGCCTATTCCCTTCCTTCATAAACAAACAAAACCTGTTACGGTCCTCAAGAGATCCAATTTTGATCATTAGGAAAGCCTTATGAATGTCTGCTAACATCACATATTTATTAGACCTAAATAGCAACAACAACTCTAACATATCTCCCATTAAATTTATGCCAGGGTAAGCAGCTTCATTTAGAGAATATTTCCCCTTAGTCTTCAGGGAGCAGTTAAAAATGGGTCTAATTTTGGTGGTAGTCTGCTTATCCATCTTGAAAACAGGCCTATGGGGTATCCAAACATGTTTTGAAAATTCCTCAGGTGCCAACTCAAAACGTTCGATGATACCTTCCCACTCCTGCTGATGGAATACCTCAACATAGTCATTGAGTAATTTTTGTTGCTCGAGCTTGTTAACTACTCTGTCCAAAACTGAAAGAGCAACTCTGTGATTGGAAGGTACAGACTTTATTTTGTCCTCATGCCGTGGGGTGGGGGGAGTTTAACGTGATAAGCGTTATCTCTGAATTCAATGGATTTTTCAAATTCCATAATTTTATTTTTATAATAATCACAAATAGCTTCATCTTCTGGAGATATACCCAGAGAATCTACATCCAACATTTTCTCTAAATTCCTTTCTACTTGACTTCCGTCAAAAATTTCAGCAAAGGGGTCAGAGTAAATCTTTATAAGGTTCATTACAAAATTCACTCTAGTGTCTGAGCATGTAGAATATTTAGACACTATGGCATGATAATTGTGTTGAAAATCTTTACTCTGTACTTTTTTTAGGGGTACTTTGATTTTCATATAAAAAATGTTGGCAGTTGCCTAACGGAGAAATTTCTGGCAGAAACTCCCTTCATGCAGTTCACCATTTTGATGTTCTTCATAAATTGAATTACATCGATGCCTAAAGACCATGAACCCTAATATCATTTTTTTTTTGTGCAAAAAGGCTAGTTTGTAATTTAATTTAAGTAAATTATTCTTAACACATTTAAAATTATCGAATATCCAATTCATCATCGATAAGAACAGGTAGGGGCAACTTGGTTTAATTTTTTTTTTTTTTTAGACCCTAAAAAAGGTTTTTCGTCGTATTCCACTGAGGAGAGGAAAGATCTATTGCCCTAATTTTTCAATAACTTGCCTAGAAAATAAGTCCTTTGACTGCCTGTATCAAAGAGGCAGTTCAATTTGTATTACATTTCCTTTAGAAAGCGGTAACTGCCACTATCGGTAAAATATAAGGCTGCTCCTGTGTGCCAGTGTTAAATGCAAATAGATGCAGTTGAACTGTTATCTGCTTCATCACAAAGTGGGGTAACGTGGCCTCGGGATTTGCAATTTGCACACTTTCGAGGTAATTTATTTGGTTTGCATGAGCAGTCTTCTGTTCTATGACTAGCACTTGTACAAAAAACACACAAGCCCATCTCCTTACATCTAGAACGTCTCGACTCAAGAGAGGAATATTTTGAACAATGGTTCATGGTGTGCCCGTTGATGTTGCAAAATCTACAATGTCTAGTAATTTTGATAGATTTTACTGCAAAGTTTTCCAATGTTGGAACATTTTTCTTTGCGTTGTTGGTCTTCGTATAATTCCCTTCCCGCGACTTGAAATTGTCTGGGTGGGAATTAGAATGTTTTACAACCTGTTTTTAATTAATGTTTTTATAAACTCGTTGTAACTATCAAAAAAATCTGATTGATTTTTTGGGTAGTTACTATCAACTTTCGGATCAATTCTTTTTTTGAAGACTTGAGGGTAATTTTGAAAAAAAAATATATGGCTAATTAGTTGATAGCCTGGAGTGTTTTCTTCAAAAAATCCAAATTATATGAAGTTTTTAATTCGGATAGGTCAGCTTTAATTTCTGACAAAAATCTTTTTATTTTGACAAACTCTGGGTCATATTTAGGGCTGCTGCTCAGCAATTGCTTAAAATTTCATCAACAATGAGAGGAATATCCAAAATTCCTTTCTCAACAAATTGATGGCCACTTCAAAGTTTTCATCTTCTAACGAAAGATGAGACACTAACTGAGACAACGTAGCCAGTTAAAAAACTTTTTTAAAAGCGACAGCTTGGCTTTTTTGAATGTACAGTTGAAAAATGTATGAAAAAACATGTATTTGTAGGAAAGCAGAAGTTTGTAGGAAAACAGAAGTAAAGTTTCAAATTGCAAACAGTCGGTTTGCGGGACTTATCTGCAAATGTGTCCTTATAACAGTTTTATCTTTCCTGTTTGGCTTGGTTGAAGAAAATAGAGTCCTGACTCCTGTGCTTCAGTTGCTGATGAAGTCCTCACACGTGTCCTGATGTTTAGATGTGAAGATGGGGAACGTGTTGTCTCTGAGGTTCCCGACAAGCAAAAAGAGGAAGAGCGTTTGTAAAACTGCTCACATGGGGATTTGGTGAAAGTCTAAAAAGGTAGCCTGTGATTGGTTGTTTTTCATCCAATCACAGGGCACCCAGTTAGCAACTCCATAATAATTTCAATAAATACTCCAGGTCTTCTCATCCACATTTCATCTAACCAAATTTTTGTTAGGTTTTCATCCATTCACATCTTAGAAGGGACAATAATCCTGGTAGAAAAGATTCCTTTGGCCTAGTCTTTCTTTTGAAGATTAAAATTATAAACTATTAATGTCTACCAAATATATCCCAGCTCAATGCAAAATAATACAAACGTTTTGGGTACTAGATTCATGCTTTTTGTTATTTGTAAATTGCATAAGAAAGCCTTTTAATGTTATATGAAAGAACCATGAAAAAAATTATCTCAAAAATATATTTCATTTCTTTAAGTCATATATTCCTACATATTTTTCAGAACAATTCATAGGATTATTTTTTTTCTTTGTCAATAAACATCTACACATGGTTCCTTAACTTATATATGCATGTTCAAAGTTTCAACATCAGTCTAGTGCGAGGGTCCTGATCAAACGGTGACTGATGGATAAATGAATATTTTATTTTTTATTTATTTATGAATAATATGCGAATCTAGCAGCATGAGGAAAGTTTAAAAGCTGTGAGTATACATGATAAATTTTTTCTATATGGAGAAAAAACAACAGTTTTAGTGTTTACAGGTATCATAACTGATTTCTCAGAAATCATGATGACAACGTAGTGTTGTTTTTATTTATGTCGAACAGATAAGTTGCACCCCAATAATCAGTGAAATGTTTGGTAAAAAAGTGCAACTGAATCCATGAGTATATACATTATGTAAAATTGTTGTGTACAGAAACTTATTTTTGAGCAAAATATAAAATTTATTTTTCTTGGGAAGAAATGGGAAGAGATACTGTTTTAAAACAAATTTTCAAGACAATCCTGTTTGTTTGCATTATTTAAATAACTCAGACTTATCCTATTCTTCATTGCCACATTCACAATGTTTTGACCATTGTACACTCCTGTTTCTTCATGGGATTGGAATTTCAAACTGAAAATAATATTTCATCCAGCAAGGTAGATTGTTCTAGTTCCATGTGCCATGCCTCTTGTGGATGTCTCAGTTATTTCCCTTTATTTCAAAGCTCCAAATTGGGGTTCATCACTGCTGTGGCCTGGTATTGAACTTACAAGTCTTTGGGTCTAGTTACTGAATCTAACCAACACAATGATCTGTGGACACGGCCCAATGAATAAAGACATTCATGAGCATAGGGCCGCAAATTGTGCTGAATAAATATATATATTCCAATGGAGAACAACTTTCACTTTACCATACTAATATAATGCTACGTTACAAATGATTTATAGTTTAGTTCACAAATATTGTTTATCTTCAGTGTGTGTATGCATATGTTTTCAACTGAACTGACATATCTGCAAATACAGATCCACAAAATTCACAGGAATACGGTTTCTCACCAGTGTGTGTATGTATATGTCTCATGAAATGAGATGAACATGAAAATGCACATCCACAAACTTCACAAGAATATAATTTCTCTTCACTATGTATAAGCATATAACTCACCAAATAAGAAAATGCAGATCCACAAACTATACAAGAACAAGGTTTCTCTTGAATGTGTGTATGCATATGTCTCACTAAATTAGACTAGTGTAAAAATGCACATTCACAAACTTCACAAGATTATGGTTTCTCTCCAGTGTGTGTAAACACGTCTCAGTAAATCAGAATTTTGCGCCATTGTGTGTACGCATATGTATGTCCTTATTATACTTCCTTGAAAATGCAGATCCACAAATGTCACAAGAATATGGTTTCTCTCCAGTGTGTGTATGTCCTTATTATACTTCCTTGAAAATGCAGATCCACAAATGTCACAGGAATATGGTTTCTCTGCAGTGTGTGTGCGCATATGTTGAACCTTCTTCAACATAACTGAAAATGCATATCCACAAATGTCACAGGAATAGGGTTTCTCTACAGTATGTGTACGCATATGTTGAACCTTATTTGACTTACTTGAAAATGCAGATCCACAAATGTCACAAGCGTATGTTTCTCTCCAGTGTGTGTGTATGTCTCACTAAATCTGACTTGTCTACAAATGCAGATTCACATACCTGACAAAATATGGTTTCTCTCCAGTGTGTGTACAATGTATGACCTTTTGTGACTTTCTTGAAAATGAGTCTGCAAATGTCACAAGAATAAGGTTTCTCACCAGTGTGTATATGCATATGTTCCACCTTAAGTGTCTTACTTGAAAATGCAGATCCACAAATGTCACAAGAATATGGTTTCTCTCCAGTGTGTGTATGCTCATAAATCTGACTTTTGTAAAATGCAGATTCACATACCTCCACAAGAATATGGTTTCTCTCCAGTGTGTGTGTAAATATGTCTCACCAAATCTGAGTTTTTGTACAAATGCATATCCAGTCAATATATAGTTTCTCTCCAGTGTGTGTACACATATGTCTCACTAAATCTGACTTTTGTACAAATGCAGATTCACATACCTCACAAGAATATGGTTTCTCTCCAGTGTGTGTACATATGAACCTATGGACTTCCTTGAAAATGACGATCCACAAATATCACAAGAATACGGTTTCTCACCAGTGTGTATATGCATATGTTCCACCTTAAGTGTCTTACTTGAAAATGCAGATCCACAAATGTCACAAGAATATGGTTTCTCTCCAGTGTGTGTACGCATATGTCTCACTAAATCTGAGTTTTTGTACAAATGCAGATTCACATAGCTCATAAGAATATGGTTTCTCTCCAGTATGTGTGTATGTCTCACTAAATCTGAGTTTTGTACAAATGCATATCCACAAATGTCACTATGGTTTCTCTCCAGTGTGTGTGAAAATGTAAGACCATATGTGACTTCTGTGAAAATGCAATCCATGTCACAAGAATATGGTTTCTCTCCAG
>CAHIKZ030005260.1:1627500-1635000 GCA_903632075.3 Acanthosepion pharaonis | reverse complement strand
TCTTGTGACATTTGTGGATCTGCATTTTCAAGTAAGCCAAGTAAGCTCAAAAATATATTTACACACACTGGAGAGACACCATATTCATGTGAAGTTTGTGAGTCTGCATTTTTACACTATTCTAATTTAGTGAGACATATGTGTATACACAGTAGAGAGAAACCATATTCTTGTGACATTTGTGGATCTGCATTTTCAAGTAATTTATGTCACATATGTCAAACATACTGGAGAAAACCATATTCTTCTTGTCCTAATTGTTGATCTGCATTTCAAGGAATTCAAATTTGATTTATATATGTGCATCACACTGGAAAAAACCATATTTTTGTGACATTTGTGGATCTGCCTTTTCAAAAGAAGTCAATTAAGTTGGAAATATGTGAATAAACACACTGAAGATAAAAACCATATTCTAAACTATAAATCATTTGTGGATCTGCATTTTTAGTATGGTAAAGTGAAATTTATTTTCATTTGAATACATTTATTTTTGTGACAATTTGGATCTGCATTTCTCACCAATGTCTTTATCCATTGGGATCTGTGTTTTCAGATCATATTCTTGGATAGATCAAGTAATCTGGACCCAAGGACTTGTAAAGTTCAGTACCATACATCATTGATGAAACCAATTTGGATCTTTGAAATAAAGGGAAATAAACAAGTGTGATCCAGATGTATATACACACTGGAACTAAACAATATTGCTGGATGAAATTTGTTTCAAAATTGAAATTTCAAGAAAATCCTTGAACACTGGAATGACAACCTTTGGGACTTCTTCACACTGGGATATAAATCCATTAGTCTTGTTCACATTTAGTGGATATCACCAAAAATAATTTATCTTTTAACATAAATATATAAAAACAAAAATTATTGCCTTGTTGGAATATATTCTGTTTCATTATATCCTTTTGACATTTATAAATTATTTTTACATTTTTACCTTAACTTGGAGCAACAAAAGGTTTAATGTGACAATTGATAAAAGCAACAACGGCTTGAAACAATGGACAATTCTTTCTTTTTGGCACAAGAATAAAGACTTAAACTCTTTTCAGGTAAACCAACATAACAAAAACAAATTTTTATTAGACACTGTAAAAAAGGTAAAAGGATATACACATATATGAAGAAAAGGAATCTGAAAATTCTTTAACAAAAGTTAGAAAAATGTTTATAAAAAAACCGTAATTTGCTCAAAATATTTCTGTGACATGCCTAAAATTCTTTAAGAAAGTAAATTGTTCTTAAGGGTTAACACTCAAATAGATTTCTTCAGAACACTTGTTGAGGAGGAAATTGTCAGAAAATACAATTTTGTAGTTGAAAAAGTTCGTAGTGTGACAGTTTTCTAGATGTAAGGAAGCACATCTCAAATCTTTTTTTAGAGGTTTGATGTTTTATCTTTAAATTGAGAGTAATCTCTTTCTTGAAGCAAGTTCCTTGGATGACTGGTGTTTTCTCATTTGATGATTGATGTTATCAGAGACGATGTCAAGTGACTCACTACTAAATGAAAAAAAGAAAAATCTAAAAACAAATAAAAAAAAAAAAATTACATGCCTCAAATGATAAAAAAGATGAAGTTTCTCTTTTTTCAAAACATATATATATATATATATATATATATTAATCCCGAAAAAAAAATGATAATCCCAATAAATTAACCGTTAGAAAAAACAAGGAAAGATAATTAATCCAAATAAATGAAGTAATAAATTAAAACTATTAAATAAGCCAAATAAACAATTTTTTAAATAATTGTAAAAATCCAATTAAAATAAAATAAATAAATATAAAAATATAAATACAAATAAAAATAATACCATAAACAAAGTGAAAACAAAAATTTGGAATTTAATGAAATAAATAAATAAATAAATGACTTCCATCCAAAATATATGTCACATGAACTACAATAAACATGATTGCTGGATTAAAATAAATGTTTTATTTTTTGAATGCAATATATCTTTAGAAAATAAATATATATATATATATATATAACATTATATAATGTGGCAATGAAGATGAGGATAACAATTTTGAATAATGTTTTCAAATAATGCACTAAAGCAATATGTTTTAAATTTTTGTTTTACCTCAAAGTATTTATAATATATAAATCCTTATACATATATATATTTATTTATATTTTGCTATAAAATAATTGAAATGTTGGATAGGTCAACAATTTTATATATATATATATATATGATATATATATATAATACCTTTTTACCAAACATTTTCAATATTATTAATAGTGCAACTTACATGCATTGATATAAACAACATATACACTTCTGTAAAACAAATGATTTCTTTAAATCACACCTGATGGAAAATAAACACTAAAGGTGTGGTTTTTTTCCCATATAGAACCAATTTATCTATATCACATATAAAACTTTCTTTATAAATTGCCTCATTTTGCATATATTCATGTATTCATCACAATAAATAAAGTTTATATTATTTTTTCTATTCATTGATTCATAGCATGATCAACAATTTGAACAAAGGGAACACACTCTGCCCAATTTGAATCAAAACTTTGGACATTCAAATATCTCCAAACATGTTAAATGAAATGGTATGTAAATATTTTTCATTGATTGAGATTTTATACAAAAATATATATTATAAATATATTCTTAAAATAAATACTATATATATATATATATATATATATATATATATTTATAATACATGAGGTAATATGGATTTTTACAGGTTAAACAAGACTTTAGATTGACTGTTCCATGAAAGATCATACATGATAAACATACATAAAACAGTGACTCCATGCATTTGAAGGAATGCAGGTGATTATAAAGATGTTGTTCCAATATCCCATAAAACAGCTATAAATATTTTTTCTGGTTTTATATTTTTCATCTCTCTCTTCATATAAACATTTTCCAACATGCATATTTCTCCAACAGGACATATGTTTTAACCCTACAATTACAAGCAGGATTATTACATGAGAATAGATTTCCCATTTTCATTGTTCATATATTGTGTTTGTATATATATTATTTATATATGTGTGTGTGTTTAATTTCTAGACATATTCTTATAAAAATTTTTAAAATATTGATTTTCAAATATTCTAAATATTTAAAATAAATTGAAAATTTATTAAAATAAATTTTTTTTGCCTTGCCAATTTTCAAATAAAAATAAATACTTGATTTTAAAAGGTTAGTTTTTAATCCCCACCACTGAAAAATATTTGTATCCATGGATTCAAAGGACTACTGGACAAATTTTTTTTTGGACCATAAAAATTTCCGGCATGAACTTGGATGTAATATATATATATATAAGACTTTTTTTTGTCAGCTTCTTGAAAAATTTTCAGACTGTCTAAAAGTTCAAGCAAAAACTTACAAAAATATGTACATTATATGCTGAACAGACTGCAGAAGGTAGACAATCTGAAAGTCTAGAAGTAAGGAAGAGGAGATTCAGGATGAATACTCAACAGAATGCAGCAACCAGGCAACTGGATATATTATGCACAAAATAAACATTACTATAATGGTATACTTTTTTATTATTGATATTTGTTTTAATACTTCAATAAATGATATATAAATTGATATGCATATGTTTATAGTTTTCTTCAATCTTTTATTTAGTTATATATGTGATGATTGCTTCATTTCCAGATCAAAAATATAGAGATCACAGACCAGAAGGTTCTATGCAGCCATGATGATATTGGCCTGGATGAAGCAACTCTTTTTTTTTCTACATGAAAATTGTTAATTCTTTTCTATTGCGTTACCTGGGTGTATACAGCTGTATCACCTACGTGTTAACAGCTATATAATTTATATGTTCAGTACGCTCTAATCAGTATTGTGCAAAAACAGTGAAATTTAGACAGCTTCTTCCAAACCCAGTCAATGACTAGCACATCTGCTAGTTTTGTAAATATGGCCAAGCAAAATTGGTTGCCCACTTTCAATTATGTTGTATTTGTCCAGACATATTGTAGTTCCGTTCATTTAGAAATATCAAAGTAAAAATAAATAATAGTATTAAAGAAATTATTAATTGCTAAATACAATAGATTTGAGGATGGGGATTATTAATAATTAAGAATATTTGAATAAATTTAATGAAGAAACAATTAGCATTGGGTTTCATTTCTAGGATATGGATTAATTGAAACTACAGAAAATAATTACTATATAAATCCATTGAAAGATTCTTAATTGAAACTAAAAAAATAATGACTTGAGATATAAACTAACTTATAATTTCCTCAGGTTATATGGAATCATTTTGCCCATAATATATAATTCATTCAAGTAAAAAATTATTTCATTTTTACTATGGAATTTATATTCCAATTCGTAACTATTAGCTTAATAAATACTTCAGTTGCTTTTCCCATGTCATTTTTAAACTCTAGGGTATATACTGTCATCTAAAAATTATTTAAAATTCGGAAAAACTGATTTTTAATGCGTTTTTGAAAAAGTTAAAATTTCTAATTAAACAATAAATCTTTTTTTTTTTGAGCAACAATTATAGTTTATCTGTAGTTAATTGTTTTTAAAATTTTTCTGGAAAATTTCTATTTAGGTGTAAATTTTCATGGTTATTTCATTTTAACAAATAGCAATAAACTATTTTGAGATACAACAAAAAAATTTCGGACTCATTCGCCTTCGGTTCTGTCCACCATTACTAGCGTTGTTTATATATGTTTGCCTTGAGTCGTCATGATTGGGAGCTTATTTATTTAATGGCCTTTTTACTCATCTTCCTATCTTCTTCATAAATTAAAAAGTCTTTAGACACTTTTGAAAATGAAGCTTTTTTTTGAATTTTTTGTTTTAAATTTGTTTAAATTATTTAGAAAAGCAATGACAAGTGTTATTTTTTTTAAATAGTGAAGCTTTTTATAGTAAAGCTGTAATAATAATAATTATGCTTTTTAAAACCTCAAATTTAATTTAAAATTTTGAACCTTAAAAAAATTGTTTATGTTATTAAGTTTTTCTAGCACTTGTTTTCATTTCTTAAATAATCATGATTTCTAAAATCCCATATTTTATAAAAAATGTAAATCATTCTTTTAAAAATACCAAATTTATATTTAAAAAATAAAAATGTTTTATAAAAAATCATCTTTTTTTTAAAAGCCCAAATTTAATAAAAACTATGTAAATAATCATGCCTTTCAAGTTTAAAAATGAACACATGATTCAAAATATAGCAGGAAAAATGAAAAAAAAAAAACAAAAATAAAATGTAAAGGATAAAAATAATTCCCTTTTTCTTCTCTTGAAAAAAAGTTCAATGACATTAAAAAATCTTTCATTTGGTTCTATAAAAATTTAAACCAATTTAAAAAAAAAAATCATTATTTGATAAAAGTCCATTTAAGAAAATAACAGAAAGCACATTTAAAATAATTTTCACTAAATTGCGCAGTAATCAACACTAATGAGAAGATCCAAAAGCAGTAAAAAGGCCGTTAACTAAGTAAGCTTCACATCATGTAGCATCATGTATGTAAACAATGCCAATAATGTAATGGTTAACGGACCTCACTAGAACAATTATGAATGTGTATGAGTTTGATCCTTTATATTGTCAATAACTCCAATCAACTTTCTGCACCTTTTTACTGTTATTTTCAAAACTCCAAAATGGTAGATTTCTGAAAATTTTCAAAATAGCCATGAAAATTTACACATTACTTAATTATAGCCTAAAAAGTAATATCCATTTCTTAATGATGGTCCTGTTTTTCTTATGTTTAGTGACATTATCGATGAATGCCTAAGCGTTGAAAGCTGGTATGGATGATTAGAATTGACATAAATTTTCAAAATCTAACGAACACATTGTTTGTTTCCTTTTTAACTACCCAGTAATTTTTACAAATTAATATTTTCTGCAATTATCTGATATTTTATTGATTTGACTGACATTGGAAGATGCTGTCTGAAAAAATAATAAAATCTTTTTAGATTCATTTAAAGATTTAATAATATGAAATAGCAAGATAGAAGTAACATGATAATTTATGAAATGTTATGGTATTTTATTCCTTATTAATTTTTTTTTTCATATTTTTTAACTTGAAAAAGGAGAAGAAACATGTGAACTTGTAATATTGCCACCTGTAAGCTACCATAGATGAAAAATAGGAATGGTTAAAGTAAAAAAAACAAACAAAACAAAACAAAAATTAATGGATCTTATCTTAGGCTCTGAGGAAAATGATGCTTTGTTTATATCTATATTTAGTTGCTTTCCCAGATCAATTTTCATCTCTTGTGTTTGTGCCATTGCTGACATTCCCTTCTTGGGAGATTTAGCAAAGGTTCGTCTCTTAGGCTCTGTTGAAGATGATGCTTTGTTTATATTTATGACTTTAGTCCAAGACGCCATCTAAAAAAACTTACAAATCAACAATTATTCTTCATGATCCATATTTGAATTGTTTCAGAATTGACAACGTTCTGATTTCAATCGCATACATTTCATAAGATGATGATGAGGCAATCTTCTTTCATTGCTGCTGCTTCTGAATTATTGAAATAATAATTTATGTATCTCTCGCAATATTGACTACTTTCATATATTAGTCACTGCTCCCATTAATATATCATTTATGAAAAAATAATTCAGGAATATAACATGAACATCATTTTTATATAATTTTTAAGTTCTCAGTAATCTTAAAAATTTAGGAAAATATTGTTTGTAATCTAAATGTTTTATTGAATTTTAGGTTTTTTTAGCGTTAAATTTCCTATTGATTTCCTCTCCTTTTCTCACAATGTTGTGCATGAACATCCATATCTACAAAGATTGACACATTGATGCCTGGACAAATTGTCTTATAGCAGATTTATTCATATTGGTAGTTTTAATGTAATGTGAGACACGCTGCTTATTTCAATATATTTGGCATAAAAACCTTCTTCGGATTTCAGTGTCTTTAGTTGGCACTAACCCTTGAACAAATATCAAGCATTTAAAATTGTCAGGGCTTAATTCTGCCAGTTTGATTTCTCACAATTTTCAGGCTGAAAACTTTTGTTTAAAAATGGTTACAAAGTAACCATTTGTTTTAGATTTTAAATTAAAGTTTTTAACAAATGGTTACCAATAATGAAAGTGAAAACTTTCTTTTTTATTTCATTTGTTTTTAGATTTTAAAAGTGTTAACAGTTGTTGATTGGATATTAAATTGTAAGCAATTTTTCATATTTTATCACCAATAATGATTTATGATTGTGAAAAGTAAAATGTCTAAAAATGTCGATAAAATTTGATTGCGAATTACCTCCCTTATCGTTTGTGGATATATTATCACAAGGGAACATACACCGCTGGACACCGCCTCTTTAAAACGCATGCGTCATTGTAGCAGCAACTACGTGACTAGAAAGAGGTAAGCAAATGTGAAATTCTTTCAAATGATTGTTTTTATGTCTGACAAGGTTTATA